>KV423968.1:108592-177259 GCA_001632435.1 Calocera cornea HHB12733
CCCTCCCCACGCGAAAACGGCCTGCTCCGCTTCTCCCTCTCCCCCTCCCTCTTCTCCCGCCTCCTCACAGCCTTCTGCACAGCCCGCTGCCCGCCCTCCTCCCTCAGCCGCTCAAACTTCGCTTCAAGCAACACCTTCTTCTGCTCCCCGCGCTTGAGGTACCACGCGCCCTTGCCCTCTGCGCGCGCGGACATCTCGGCTTTCTTGAGCTGGCGGAGCACGGAGGACTCGTGTGCTTGGCGCGAGGCCGACTCGTGCACCGACTCGGCGCGCTTGAGCGCCGCCCCGAGCCTCTGGACCTCCAGCTCAGCCTCCTCCCTCTTCTCCCGCGGCGTGCTCGGCAGCCTCTTCCTCGCCAGCCGCAAGGCTTCCTTAAGCCGCTTCACCTCCTCAGACTGCAGCGTAGAGAGGAAGGCGTAGTTCTGCCGCACATGGGGGAGGGAGAGCTCCCCGGAGAGCGGAGTGAAACGCGGGTCGCGCGGCTGGGGCGCGGTCACGGGGACGATAGGCCGCAGGCGGGAGACGGGCCGTTTGGCGGATTTTTCCGTGGGGCTGCAGAGGGGGGGATTGTCAGTACTGAGAGGTACACAGAGGGAGGGACGCACGCGTGCTTGTTGGAGCGGTGCTGGATCTCCTTGCGCTCCTTCCTGTCTTTGGGCTTGCGAGTGCCGTCCGCACCGACCTCCGAGGGCGCCGAGTCCTCATCTTCCTCACCGTCGTCCTCTTCCGAATCATCATCCTGCAGTGTCTTCTGAGCCTTTGCGAGCACGCCGAGGGGGAGGGTGGAGAGGTTCGACTGCAGTTTTTTCTGGATGAATCATTAGCGGGAAGGTAAGAGAAGGGAGGGAGGGAGGGAGCGCACGAGTCGCGACTGCTCGTCTTCCTCCTCTTCGGCCTCTGAGGAGGCAGAGGGGCCGAGGCCGCCCATGTCATCATCGTCTTCGTATACCGCAACGCCAGAGTCTTCTTCCTCTTCTTCTTCCGCGTCATCGTCGTCATCCGTGGCGATACCGGCCCATGTCTCGTCTGCGTCTTCTTCCTCTTCCTCTTCGTCGTCGTCACCATCATCATTGTCGTCGTCCGGAGCGGTACGCGACGGCGGAGCAGCGCCCCCCTCCTCGCTAGCGCTCTCGAAGAACCCTCCCTCGCTCTCCTCCTCCTCCTCCTCTACTTCTTCTTCACGCTTGCGTTTCATCCCCCCCAGTTTCCCCACCCCGAGCGCCGGCACCATGCCCTTGGCCCTCACCCCACTCGCCGTAGGCACCCCATTGCACTTGACAGCCTTCAACTTCGTCGCCCCATTCGGCTTGGTAGCAGTAGCAGCAGCAGCAGCAGCTTGAAGGGCGGTCTTGGGAGGCTTGCGATGCTCAGGCCTGGGTCTTCTAGGCATCGTTCCAGTTCGAGCTTTTGCAGTCGCTGCCCAGTCGATGCAGTGGTGAGTGAGTGTGGCCGCACGCCCCCAGACTCCCCGCCCGAAATTTCGCGGTCCCTCCGGCTATTCAGTGGCTGTGGGTGGCTGTGCATCGAGTGGCGTTGTATGACGCTTCCCGTGGCACGTTCCTCGCCGGGGCTGCGCGGCATACAGCGTGGCCCCGGTCAACAGAAGCGCCGTCCCTGTCCTGGTGCGCTCTCCTCTTGCCATACATTCCTTCTTCACCTTCTCTCGGCTCGGGCGCTCGCTGTGAGGGCAATAAGCTGGGCAGCATGTCCGCAAACTACCTCCACACGTCGTACAACCTGTGAGCACGCTCCTTCACCGCGAACAAACAGCACAGGCGCTGACCGGGCACGGGTACGGGTCGACGGCACAGGTACATCTCACCCGATGCATACACCTTCGAGCCCGTCGTCGCAGGCGCATCAGAGCCTAGCGAGACACTCCTAATAGACCGTCGCTCCGGGTCCATAAACCTCAACCGTGCGCCCTATTCCCCTGCCCCGTCTCTCTCATCAGTACAGGAAAGGCTGACGGGAGGTTGGATTGTGCGTTGTAGCGGCGAAGCGGCACACGCCTGTTGCGCACGAGCGGGTCATCACGGTCTATGGCATTATGGGGATATTGTCACTCACTACCGGTGTGTCCCCTTGCCTTCTAAATAGCAGTGAAGGGGTGCTGACAGCGCCCAGCGGACTTCCTAATCGTCATCACCAACCGGGCGCGACACGGCCGGCTCATCGGCTCCGAGATCTACCTCGCAACGGACTTCAAGGTGCTCCCGATCCCGTCGACGGCCAACAGCGCCCAACTCCTAGACCATCCCGTGGAGAAGAAGCTCCTAACACTCGTGAAGAACCACCTGGACACGGGCCGCTTCTGGTTCTCCTACGGCTGGGACCTCACCAGGCGCTTGCAGGCGCAGTACGGGGATGTGAAGCGGGAGGGGGAGGGGATGTGGAGGCGGTGCGATGAGCGGTTTTGGTGGAATAGGTATCTGTCAGAGAGGCTTATTGAGGTCACCGAGCAGGGGCAGGATGTGCGTCCTTTGCTCTGGCCGGCTGCTAGCGTGTATGCTGATTCCGGTGCCAGCTATCGAGGTTCATCCTGCCAGTGGTGTACGGCACCTTCGACATCCGGCACTGCGTGCTCAACACGCGCCCCTTCCTCTTCTGTGTCATCTCCCGCCGCTCGCGCTACCGCGCCGGCACGCGCTACTTTGTCCGCGGCATCGATGCCTCGGGGCACGTGGCCAACTTCGTCGAGACGGAGCAGCTCGTCCTGCTCGACCCGGTGGGCCACTCGCTCGGCGGGGGCCGTATCGAGGGCCGCACGCGCCTGAGCTTCGTCCAGACCCGGGGGAGCACCCCCATCTTCTGGGCCGAGGTCAACAACCTGCGGTACAAGCCCGACCTGCAGATCATGGAGGTCCCCGAGACGACGGGGGCGCTGCGTGCGCACCTCGAGGACCTAACAAAAGCGTACGGCACGGTCTACCTCGTCAACCTCGTCAACCAGAAGGGGCACGAGAAGCCCGTCAAGGATGCGTATGAGAAGTATGTCTTGGAGGCGAACATGCCCGAGGTCAAGTACGAGTACTTTGACTTCCACCATGAGTGCCGCAAGATGCGCTGGGACAGGATCCAGCTGCTTATCGACCGGCTGGAGCCGGCGCTCAAGGACCGGGGGTGCGTCCCCTCCACTACTACCACCCTGTGTCCGGCTGACCTGGTGCATCTGTTGTGCGATCGTGTTGGGCAGGTACTTCCAGCAAGAGCTCGGGCAGCCCGCCCCGGTCCACCTGCAGACCGCCGTAGTCCGCTCAAACTGCATGGACTGCCTCGACCGCACAAACGTCGTCCAGTCCGCCCTGGCCAGGTGGTCCTTGCTCCAGCAGCTGCGCGCCACCGGCGTGCTGGGAAAGGAGGAGAGGCTCGAGGACCATATGGACTTTATGAACGTCTTCCGGGAGGGTGCGTCTCTCTTTCTTGTGGTGTAGGATGGCTTGGGATGCTGTGGGATGGGGGGACGATGTGAACTGGTGCTGATCCTGGGATTGTGTAGTGTGGGCCGACCACGGCGACGCGATCGCCTACGCCTACGCGGGCACCGGCGCGCTCAAAGCGGACTATACGCGCACGGGCAAGCGCACCAAGGAAGGTGCCCTGCGCGACGGGTGGAACGGGATGCAGCGGTATGTGCGGAACAACTTCCTGGACGGGCCGAGGCAGGACGCATACGACCTGTTTACGGGCGCGTGGCGCGCACGACGGGGCGGCGGAGTGGGTGGGTGGGAGCAGCGAAGCGTGCTCGTTCGGGGCATGCCGTACGTGCTCCTGTTTGCGGTCGTTATGGTCTTCGCGGGGGTCATGCTGCCGCGGTCATCCTGTGCGTCCCCTGACCCCATTCCCTACACCCGTCACTGACACAGTACGGCTTACAGCGACGCTTTCCATCCTCCCGTTCAACCTCCTCTTCCTCCTCCTCGCCCTCCTCGCCTCGTACTTCATAGCGGCGCACGGCGTGTCTTACGTAAACTGGCCGCGCCTCAACCCGCCGCTCGACATGCTCACCTACGCCGGGCCGGGGTTCAAGGAGCCCCGGCACGGCAGGGGCGACATTGGCGTGCCCCTGCCCGTCCTTGGTGCTGGGCTGGGGGCGGGAGGGGGGGAGAAGGGCGAGAAGGGCAGGGGACGGCTGAACTCTGCTATGCGCGTCGAGGAGATGGAGATGGGGGCTACGAAGAAGCGGACGGACTAGGGGTGGGCGAGGGTCGGGAAGAGCCCGGGGAGGGGACTGGGACTGGGACTGGGCTGCTTGGGCTGCTGTAGACACTTGCTGCCTGTGACCTTACGTGCTAAACCCCCTTGCTGCTTTATACCATTCTGCCCTCCTGTGAGGGCGCAACCCAGCCCAGCCCACAGCTGCGAGGCCCGCTGTGGGACCCCGACGACTGCTGTACGTACGAGCTGCTCCTCACCCTCACTCCAATGCCCCCTCCTTTCCCGGACCATCCATGTTGCCTCCGACTCTCTGGACGATGCCAGTGTCCTCCACATACATACAGTAGCTATGACAGCCCCCAGCCGACAACCAGTCATCAGAAAGATGCCTGATGTTCTGCAATTCAAAGCAGAACAGCTTGCATATTTCCAAATCTGAGGAGCATGAAGACTTGCTGGACAGGCAGTGTGCCGCCATGCAGGTGCACTGTGGGGACGATGTGGCGAGAAATGGATTGAGGATTATATCATTCGCTTTGTGCGCCGGGTAGAGTAGACGTGGGTTTGCTCCCCCGATGCGCAGCAGTACAGTACGTTCTATCCCCCCGTCCCCGTCCCCGTCCCCGTCCCCAGCCTCATCCCCTCCCCATACTCTTCTGCTCCTCCGGCAACTCGGTCCGCGAAGCGCAGTGCTGCATCGGTTCGGGGGAAGGCGGTCACTCGTCGGCCCCTCCGGCGGGGGCGACGTACTTGGCGCGGATGTCCTTCCACTGTTTCTGTAGGATAGGTCAGTACCGCTCTGACTGGTAGGCGGTGGGAGGTGGGAGGTGGGAGGTGGGAGGCGGGAAGTCGCAGGGCAACAAAGCGATGGCTGCGGTGGACTGGCGGCACCGCAGGCGCGCAGTCCGATCCGTCCACTTCCTCCATAGGCAGAGGCAGAGCCAGAGCCAAGAAACAGAAGGCAGCCAGGCAGAGAGAGAAGGAGCAACGCACGCCCTTGTTCCAGTTGTCCCAGACGCGGTTGATGGCTGTGTCGAAGCCGAGGCTGAAGGCGAATGCGCCGACGAAGACGGTGGAGACGAAGACGGAGTTGCGCCGGAAGAAGGCGTTGTAGAGGGTGTCGGTGATCTGGACGGGGAGGAGGGCGAACAGGGCGAACGGTGAACACATCGATCAGTGCCACTTCCCTGTCCTCCACGCAATCACTCACCGGCATGATCCCCGTTCCAAGTCGTGTCGTTGACGAGTCAAGCAGCTACCGCCGTTCGTACTGACAGAGTAGTATAGTAGCAGGCAAGCGAGCCGCTGCCCGCCGTGGGAGAAGACGGGATGAGGCGAATGCTTCCGGGCACAGCCACTTGGAAGGGAGAATTGTTGGGCGCGGGAACTACTAGGGCGACTCGAGGCACGCATACCATGTCGACGAGCAGCATGCGCTGGGCGGTCGGCCCGCTTGCGAGAGCGGCCAGGCAACGACTGCCACCGTCCAACGCCGCAACGCCCTCCGCATCAACATCAGCCTCGCCATTCCCAGTCCAACTCCAACGACAACGAGGCCGAGCCGCAGTCCACACCCGCTCCCTCCGCCACACCTCCCCCGGAAAGACCGCCCCCGCCCCGCCGCTGCCCGACTTCCCCCAGCCGGGCGCGGCGCTGCCCGCGGCCCCCGCGTTCGCGGGGGCCAGGGCCCCGCGCACGACGTTCGACACCGTCGTCTCGCTCATGCTGACGGTCAAGGCGACGAACAACAACACGCATGTGTCGCTGAGCGAGTGGCCGCGCACGGTGAGCACGCAGGAGAGCGTGCTGCGCAAGGCGGAGCGGAAGGCGGGCGAGTACGCGCGCAGCGTCGAGCTCGAGCAGCAGAGGCGGGAGGCGAGGGAAAGGGGGGAGCTGCCTGCCCCGGCTGAGGAGGCGGGCACGGGCAACGCCTGGGACGGGGGCGTGACGGAGGAGCTGACGCTCGAAGAGCACGAGGCGCTCCTGCGGCCGCCCCGCGCGCCCGCGCGGCTCATCGTCAAGTCCTCCGGGGGCACGGTCGGGTTCAAGGGCCACAACCGGAACTCGTTCGAGGCCGCGCACCAGGCCTGCCTGGCCGTGTTCGCCACCGTCGAGCGCATCATGTCCCGCACGGACGTGCGGCTCGAGCTCAGGCTGAACGGGTATGGGAACGGCAGGGAGGCGGCGATACGTGCGCTGATGGGCGTCGAGGGAGAGCGCGTGAGGGAGAGCGTGGTGAGGGTTACGGACACGACGCCGATCAAGATTGGCGGGGTGAGGGCCAAGAAGCTGAGGCGCTTATAGGCATCTGTACAGGCTCTCTACACTCTCCTGTACCCGCAGCACGTTGCTAACACCGCCCACATGCTGCAACCCCGTTCCATTCGATTCCATTGCAGCCCAGTCCTGAACAGTCTACAGCCCCGCACTCACAGTCAACCGG
The DNA here is from genome assembly GCA_001632435.1 of Calocera cornea HHB12733. Taxonomy (NCBI): domain Eukaryota; kingdom Fungi; phylum Basidiomycota; class Dacrymycetes; order Dacrymycetales; family Dacrymycetaceae; genus Calocera; species Calocera cornea. The sequence goes on from KV423968.1 coordinate 115,194, forward strand.
AAGATGTCCGGGCGCGCATAGTGCCCCACCACATCCAGGTCCATCTTCCCCCGCGTGCACTCCTCCAGGTCCACCTCGACCGTCAGCACGCCCTCCCTTCCCCGGAGCGGGCCCGCGAGCACCTCCCCAGCGGGGGAGATGATGCAGCTCCCGCCGGCGATGACGATGCCTTCTGGGTCGCGCTCTTCCCCCTCGGCGAGCGGGAGGGGGTGCGTCGACGAGTAGTTGGCCTGCGTCGAGAACTGGCACGCGGACAGGACGAAGCAGCGGCCCTCGAGCGCGATGTGGCACATTGTGTGCAGCCAGGCTGGGCGGGCGTCGACCGTCGGCGCGCAGTAGAGCTGCACGTGCTGGGCGTAGAAGTGGGTGCGGACTGGGCGGGCGGGAGGACGGACGGACAGCGCGCGACGGGATTAGGTGGGTTGAGAGAACCGGATGGCACAGACCGTCGTTAGTGAGGTGAGGATGGGGCGAGTTAGGCGGGGGAGACGCACGCAGGGGCATGTAGTTCTCCCAGCAGACAGCGGCGCTGATCCGCGCCTCCACTTGGCCAACCGCGCGCTTCTCAGCGTCTCCATCCACCGCCTGCGCCCCCGACGCCGCCCCGTCCACTTTCTCCAGCACACCTCTCCCCGCTTGACCGGACTGGAGCGTGCGGCAGAGCACGCCCAGCCCCTCCGCCTGCCCCATCCCCCAGACGACCCTCTCCGCGGCTGTGGGGACGAGCTTGCGCCTCTTGCCTACCAGCCCGTGCGCTGGGTCGACGGACAGGAGGGTGCAGTACAGCGTGCCCCCGTCGCGTTCTATAACCCCGATGACAAAGTAGACGTTGTGCTTCTGGGAGAGGCGGAGGATGCGCTGCAGGGCTGCGTAGGGGTTTGGCGAGGTCGGGCTGGGGAGGGAGAGCGGGACGGGGAGCGCGCAGGTGGGCGGGAGCGGGATGGCCAGGCTGTGGTAGGCCGCATACTCGCTCCGGCCCGCCGGCTGCCTGTCGCCGATCGAGGCGCCGAAGGTGGAGTACTTTGGGTAGCCGCCTATGCTGGGGTGGGGTTAGCGGGCTGGGCTGGGCTGGGCTGGGTTGGGCTGGAGGAGGGGGACGTACAACGCCTCTGGGAATACGGCGAATGCGGAACCCTGTGCGGCGACGTCTGCGAGGAGAGCGTCGAGCTTGTTGAGGGTGAGGGCGAGGAGTTTGTCTGGCGAGGGGGAGTCGGGCGCTGTGGGTGTGGGGGTGGATGTGGGGGTGAGGGGTGGGCAGGCCTGGACGACGGAGATGCGCAGGCGGGACATCCTGGCCGTGCGATGGCAGTGGACGGGAGACGGGAGACGGGAGACGGGCGTGGGCGCTGCACTCAGCCTGCACACGGTCCGACCGGGCCCACAAGCCGGGCGCGGAGGGGGTGGGGGGCCAAGCCCGACTACTGTACTTAGTCCAAGCTCAGCACCTAGCAAGGCAATACAATACAATGCAATGCAATGCAGTAACACCATCCGGCTATACTCGCAGTGGTAGTCCATCCTCTACAGAGAAAGAGTCAGCGTCGAAGCGCAGGGGTTGGGAGGGGGATGCATATACCTGCGGCGTCGGCGGGCAACGTCATCCCCCCCCGCGGGCATGGCACTGGGGAGCGGGAGCCGAGCCACCCAGCACCACCGCAGCGACCGACAGGGCCCTTGTTCCGCCCATCCAATCCATCACCGCTCTCTCCCTCCACTGCGACCACCGTCTGCAGCCTGCTCACCGTACACTCCTCTTGACCCGCCACCAGCAGCCCTACGAATCTTCAATCAGGGAACAGCAACCCGCACCCCGCAACCAGCAACCAGCAAAGTACCACTATCAGCAGCAGCATGGCCCCCTCCGCCGCGTCCGGCCTGCTCGCCAAGGCAGACAAGAAGTACAAGTCCTCCCCCGGCTGGTTCTCCTCCTCCTCCTCAAAGTACGAGGAGGCGGGCGACCTCTACCAGCAGGCCGCCAACGCGTTCAAGCTCGACAAGCTGTTCAAGGACGCTGGCGACGCGCATGCCAGGGAGGCAGAGTGCAGGGAGATGCAGGGCGAGAAGGACGAGGCCGCCGCCGCGTGGTGGAACGCCGGCAAGGCGTACAAGAAGGGCTACCCGGACGGTCCGTCTCCCTCTCTCTCCACTCACCGCGCAACGGGTGCTGAACGCTCCTCCTTGCTGCTGCAGAGGCAGTCAACGCGCTCAGCAAGACGATCACGCTGCTGACCCAGGCCGGCAAGTTCCGCCAGGCCGCCGACAGGGAGAAGGAGATTGCCCAGATCTACCTCCAGGACGCACACGACCTCGCCCGCGCCGTCGAGAGCTTCGAGCGCGCGGGCGACTGGTACGCCCAGGAGGACGCAATGGCGTGCGTCCCTTCCCTTCTCCCCCTCCCCTGCTCTCTGCTCCGAAACATAGGCGCAACCGGCACTCACCCCTCCCTCATCCACAGGACAGCCAACGGCTGCTACAAGGAAGCCGCGGACCTGCACGCCGAGCTCGAGCACTACCCGCAGGCGATCGAGCGGTACCAGCAGGTCGCTGACCACTCGCTCACGAGCTCCCTCACGCGCTACAGCGTCAAGGAGTACTGGCTCCGCGCGCTCCTGTGCGCGCTGGCCATCCCCGTGCGTCCCGCGCTGCCCAGCGCCCTCTGCTCTGCTCTGCTATCCAGTGCTCACAGCCCATGCGCGCCATGTGCAGGACGCAATCTCGGCGAAACGCGACCTGGACAGCTACATCTCCAAGGACCTGACGTTCAGCAGCACGCGAGAAGCCCAGTTCGTCCACAAGCTCATCGAGGCCGTCGAGAACGACGACGTGGACGACTTCACCGCCGCCGTCGCAGAGTTCGACCGCGTCACCAGGCTCGACAACTGGAAGACGGCCGTCCTGCTCAAGATCAAGAAGGAGATGCTGAAGGAGCCCGTGCTGGTATAGGCGCGCGCCCGTGTGCGCTGGGGACGCACCCGGTGCTCAGTACGTCCTGGTCAGCCTTGGTTGTGGTGGCACGGGGGCCGGAAAGGAACACACACGCGCGCTGGCTGCGGTAATTCATCATCTGCTAGTGTAGTTGTACGCACTCGGCTCGGTTAGGATAGAGGATATCGACTGTCTCTCTCTCCCGCCGTGTGCAGCAGCAGTAAGCACGCTGTCGCCCCGTGCATGAGGGCCCAGTAGTCGTCCAGGAGGAGGACCCTTTCGATCCCCTGCAGGCTGTCCCGACCCTCGAGCGCCGAGCGGCGACCCCGCCGCACCCCGCCAATGCCGCCCAACGAGCCGGACGAGTCGTTCCTCCCGCGCATCCACGCCGTCTTCTACGCCGTCTTCGACCCCTCCAAGGGGCCCAAGGTCGCCTACCAGGTCCCAGAGGGGCTCGTCTCATCGCGCTATGCAGTCCCCGCAACGCCCACAGTCTCCCCGACCACCGCGGCCGGGTTCGGGCTCGCTCCCTCCCAGTCCCACCCCGCCGCCGCCGCCTCTCACTCCCACTCCCACTCCCACGTACCGGCGAGCCACTCCAACTCCCACTCGGGGAGCACCGCGCGCGCGCCTCCCCCGCCCGCGCCGCTCTTCGAGTTCAACGACATCTCCGAGTTTGTCATCCCCAAGACGGCGCTCTGCAACCGCCTCGTCATCTGCACGACGCCGCAGCACAAGATCGCGGGCTTCCCCGTGCTGCTCGAGAGCGCCAAGTACCCGCGCAACGAGTTCCGCTTCAACCTCGCCTTCGTCTTCAGGAGGAACGCCGACTTGGGGTGCTATGAGCCGATCGTGCGCAAGGTGGGCAGGGTGCTCAGTGAGTGCGAGGTACGCTGCCGTCGTGCTGCTGCTGCTGCTGTGGTGGGGTGGGCCGTGCTGATGGATGCGAACAGCAGGACAGCTCCTTCCTCTCCTCGCCCCTGACCGCGGCGCGCATCTACCCGCTCCTCGAGCAGCTGTACGAGGACCTGAACTCGTACTCCGAGTCGTCCATCCCGCTCACGCCGCACACCACGCTGGACCTGAAGATCTTCCCCTTCTACCCGAACCCGGAGCCCGTCCGCGACTGGCACGTCCCCGTCGCCCTCGTCGACATCCGCAGCAAGCTCGACGGCAGCAGCGACGTCACCATGTCCCGCGTCGTCCACTGGGTCGATGGCGTCCGCTGCGTGGGCAGGATCGCAGAGGAGGCCGACGTGGACCTGGACTGGGTCAGGGGGTGCGTCGAGCATCTGCTGTGAGTGCGCGCAGCGGAGGCCGATGTATTGCGAGCCAGGCTGATGCGAGTGCAGGTACTACCAGCACATCATGCTGCTCGACCTCTTCGCCCCCTCGAACATCTACATGCTCACGCCCGCCTTCAAGTACCTCGCGATGGACCCGATCGTCTCCTCCGAGTGCCCCCTGTACGTGACGCCCCCGGCCAAGCCGCCCCTGCCCTGGCACACCCTCCTGCGGCTCTACATCCGCCTCAAGCCCGGCAAGACCGTCGCGGGCTGGGCGGACGAGTGCGGGATCGGCGACGACGTCGCGCTCGACGCGAGGCGCTTCGTTACCTTTGGTGTTATAAAGGGGTTCTTGAGGCGCGTCGAGAGATACCCGGTGTACGTGCCTGTTGCCCTGCCGGAGGCACTGGACGGCGACATGGACGGCGAGCAGACGCCCGCCGGCACGCGAAGCCGCACGCCGACCGGCCCAGGCCGGGAGAGGAGCAACACGACGCACAGCACGCTCTCCCGGCGGAGCGGCGTGACCGCGGCGCAGAAGAGCAACCTCACGCGTCAGCTGCTCGCCCGGCCGTACTCACACTCCCGGCCCCGCTCCAACTCCCTCGTCGCGGCCTCGCTCAAGCCCGCGCGCTCCCTCTCCCCCGGCCCCGGGCCCGGCCTAGGCTCAGCAGGCAGCACCCCCCCTCAGCTGGCCTTCCACGGGCCCGGGGAAGTGCCCACCGAGCTCCTGCAGATGCTCGACGGCACGCACTCGGGCGACGAGCTCTGCTGGACGTTCGGCGTCGCCTGGGAGGACATGGAGGCGTGGCTTGCGCGCGTTGGCGGCGCGAGCGGCGGGCCGAGGGAGGGCGAGGAGCCGGGCCCGGGCAAGGTCCGTGCCGATCTGGGCAGGGTCAGGATCGTCTTCCGATAGGCTAGGGTGGGTGTACGTACACCCGATGTATTGCTTCTCTTCTTGTACAGTATTATCGTACTGCCATTATACCTGTTGGACCGTGGGATAATGATTGTGGTCAGGGACATTTGCAGCCGGGGCTTGCGGCCAGGGGAGGGTTCATCAGTGGTTGAAACACTTGATGCTTGCACCGCGCAGAAGCAGCCACAACCCGCACTGCTGCAAGTATGCGCAGCGCCTCGCCGGCTGGTGCACTGCGAAAATGATGAACATGATGTTCAGAGACGCGTGACCGGCTCGGCGAGCGTTCTTTTCGAACGGCGGAAGTGATCCCGGTCACTTGAGTGGCTCGCGCTAAAAGCCCTAAAAATGGGACACTGCGTAGTGACGAGAGTGGTGCGTTATGGATCGTGCTCGGTCGGGGCTGTCATGGACTAGGTGGTATCCAGTCCAGCCATATCAACCCGCCAAGCCTATCAAATTACAACATCTTGAGTATAGGCCGCATGTCAGCCCGTCTATATGGCAGTCTAAGCTAAACACCAAAATGGACAAATGCCCCCCACCGACAAAGAGGGATGTGGGCCTGAAGCTGCTTGATGCAGTGGTGCAACGCTTCCGCAGCGTTGCGCGTATCCAGCGGTCGGCCATCGCTAAGCAAGCGATCGTAGAACATCTTTGTCAATGCGGGGCCGTCGCGATCGGCCATGCCCCATACCGTGCCCAGCACTCCCTGGAAACCAGCAATCTGCATGCCGGCTGCAAGATGCATGGACTCGTCAGGCAGAAGAGCGGACAGTCTGGCGGTGTGACACGCAGACAGAAAGGCGAATTCGCCGTTGACACGCAGACTCATGATAGCGGACAGTGGCAAGGGTCCATCATGGAGCTGAAAGGCACTGCTGAGCGGTGATCCTGCGTTCCAAGAACCATGTGTGCAACAGTGGAGCCACGAATGTGTCGAAAGATCCTCTTTGACTCGCGAGACAGTTGCTTCTGCCCCTGTACGCAGTGTGATACGGCCGGCGACGGGGAGGCGGGAAATGATGGCCATCTCCTTCGCAGCTGACAGGAGAGGGCGGTAGCGCGGGACTTCTGTAACCCCCACCGCCAGCATGTTGACATTTCTGGGGTCCTTCGGCCCTGATCGGCGAAGACGCCTTCGGGCCAGCAACAATGCCGTGAGAGTGGGAGTATAGGAAGGTATCACAAAATCCTGAATGCCGATGTTCCGGTTCTTCTCGTAAATTCCGGCACAGTGTATGGGGAGAAGGCTAAGCAGCCCGGTGGGAACAAGCCAGCAGCGCGGAAGACCAGCTCCAGCCCATCCGTCGCAGGCTCTCCTGACCGCTGCGCCAATGCCACCCAACCACAGCCTCTTGCATTGATCCCGGAGGACTTGATCCAGATACCGGAGACCCTTGCCGTCTCTGGCAGGTTTGAGCGCTTGAGACAGATGGCGGGCCATTTCCAAAACGGACTGATGCTCCATCCCATTCAATGGAATGGTGACTATCGGTCGAGCGTGACGAATGATGAGAGCATCACTTCCATATCGGCTCACGTTTAGAATGATGATTGGACCTTGCTTGGTGGCGTTGGATAACTCTTCATTTGTGTAGGTCTCATCAAGAAACCTCTCGAATCCCGGCCTTGTGCGTATCTGGACGATGAGACTGGTGAACCGCTCAGCCAGACGACGACGACGCTGAGCGAGGTTCTCGGTATTTTCCGCTTTTACAGGTTGAAGTCCAATATCATCGTACTCGAGCTTCTTGCCGATCTCCATGAGTTCTCTTGCCAGTCCTGGGTCAAACTCCTCCAGATCTGTCATGTCTGCTCGAAGTTCCAATGTTGACCTCCACATGATGGAACGACCCTCTTCTAGAATTGTCAACGCCTTATCCAGCTGCCCTGCCTTGATGGCCGCAGCTGCCCCGTTCCCAGGTAACTGGCTCGCAGAACGGACCAAGAGGCTATGGCGCGTACTGACATTCAAACCCAGCCAAGCCACTCGGCGTAGTGTGCAGATGGATGCCATGTAAAATTCAGTGGCGGCCGCATATCGTTTGTTATCCATTGCGAGCTCTGCACCAGTGATTGCTGCCCGAAACCGGCTCATACTGAAGCTGTACCACGAAGTGGCAGCTCTGAGATACCACGAAAGCGCTTCGTCCAAATATCGCGTATCCGCCGAGTGCTGGAAATGAAGGGTGTATAGTAAGCCAAGTTCTGACTGGTAGAAAGCTTGCTTCGGGTGATTGAGCGCGACCACCAAGCTCAATGCCCTCTCGAGGTCCCGGTGGGACTGTTCAAAGTCCCCCATGTTATGTGAGACTTCAAAACGCAGGCGCAGTGCCCAGCTTCGCCGATGTAACAGTGCATGGTATTCGGGCCCGGGAGTGCTGGTTTCAATCGCAGCATGAGTCTCTTGTATTGCTTCGGTAAGGTCATTCGGATTCTTCGAGAGGGCGTATCGGATCATGTAGCACTCCCCCAGTCGAGAGCGACGTCTCGGAGTGTACAGAGGGTGATGGGTGTGTTCCACAGCCATTCTCATATACGATAAGGCCTCCTCGCTCCTCCACATCTGACTTCTCGATTCGAAACTAGCGCAGTACAGTGAAACAAGAGCTTCAAGGGAGTGTGCCAACGCGTCCGGATATCGGGGATGTCTTGCCATGGCGAGTCTCACTGCCTCACCCAGATGCTTCTCGGACTTGTGTTCGTCATCGAGTATCTCTCCCCAGAGATAGCGCCGGGCGTACGCCAGTCCAAGGTAGAGGTGGGAGAACAAGGGATACACATCGTCCTTTGCACAGATTTCGAGCGCATGCTCACCAAGGCGTATCGCATTGTCAATATCCACGGCGACATTGGTTTCCACAAAGCGCAGACACAAGGATTCACAGAGGTTTGCATACGGATGTGGGGCTGTTGGATTCGTATCGAGATACAAATTCTGATACCGGATTGATTCGTTGAGGTCTTCGAGAATGCCTTGCCGCTCATATTTTCGAAAGTATATTTCCGCCGTAGTCATGATAGGCTGACCGCCCAGATGCGTGATGTGTGTCTTGGGAATGGAACTGATCAATTGCTGGCCCAGGCGTACTCCCTCTTCGAGATGTTTCGATTCATTCGTAATCACCGCCCACCGGAATTTCTGGTACAGTTGGCCAAAGAGGGCAACGTAACGCAGCGGATGGTTTCGGGATAACCGCAAGGCCTCGTCGATGTAAGGCGCGGCAGTTCGCAGCGCTTCTTCCTCTCCGCTGTCGCCTTCTGGTTGATATCGGTTAAGGCGACCCCGGGACAACGCGATGGCTGTGAGGGCCAAGAATTTCAGAGGGTCCTGGTCTTCGAGCTCCATGATAGCCGACTTCAGAAGCTGTATTGATTCCAATTGCCACTCCAGACTTCCAAAACGCAAACCTTGTTCTCCCAAGGATCGACCAAGGTGGACCTTGAGATCCTGGGCAATGTCTCGACCGAACTCGGCGTCCATGATCATTTGGTCCCGTGCGGTAAAGAAGAAATCCACCGCATGTCGCAAGTCCCATTGATTGAAGGTGAAATCGTATCTTTGCTCCAATATTCGCCCCATGCAATAATTGGCCAATACGTGGAGCTCAGTATTCGGACTAGCGTTGTGCAGCACTGTGTCCGTAAGATTGCGGGCTTCTTCGAGATCAGAGTGTCTGACATCGCGCATGTGACGTAGGCGAAGCGCGCTGGCCTTGAGCAGCTGCCAGCGCATCCACGTTTCGTGCTCGGCATCTTCCTGTTCCGCGAGGGCGTGATCAATTAATTTAAGAACCTCGTCGAGTCCACCGTATGTGGCCGAGCGGTCGTAGGTTCTCAACCAGCCTTGCACCTCGACTTGCCGACTTGTCGACTGCGTGCCCGAGGACGCCATGACCGAAATATAGAACTTGAAGACAACTCTGTTGGCCAGGTGTAAAGAAGCCTTGTTCCTTGCAGGCTGTGTTTCTAATAGGGGCGCGAGTATGTAAGCGGACGACAAAGCCGCGTAATGGTCGACTGAATTGCTCCACTGGGTTAGTCTATAGGCTGCTGTGTGGGCGCAGTTAGCATAGTAGGCCCAAGGCAAAACCATTCAACCAACCTGAGCAGACGACTGTGTGCCTACAGCGAAGCAAGCTGATCCTTGGGCGATGCGATAACTGAGCAGACCCGTGTGGTCGAGAAGGCACACGAGCCGCAGGAAGACCCTTGTGACATTCTGAATGAGAAGTTGCGATAACGGAATTAAATTTTATTACATAAGAGGGGTCAATTTCCTGTTTTGTAGCGTGTGCCCGAGCGGTCGGCGACCAGCTATGGTACGTTGGCATTGTCGACCCCGTTCCCGAGCACTCTTTTTTTTGACTCACGGCGCTCCGAGTCAAGTTCGCCGTTGGGCGACATGTTTCTCCTGTTGTCCCGACCCTCCCAACCAGGGTCAATGTAGCGAAGGCACCAGGGTTTGTCATTGGAAGACCCTATGTAAACCGCGGCACGGTCCTGCCATGCACGCGTTGGGTTAAGCGAGGTCGGACCTCCCGATGTTTTCAAACGTCCCCCGATGGCCAATCCGACTCTTTTCCGAATACATTCGCCCCGACTGCAAGACACGGATTGGGGCACCGGAGCGGAACTCCAACAGCCGTGCAAACGTGCATTGTTATTTTGCAGACAGACCCAAAGCCAGTCTGACAGGATAACGTTAGTGAACGCGAGACGCGCTCGGGCAAGGGCGTCAGGCTTACATGAGCAGCGTGCAATATCATGCACCGCTTCGCGCTAATCGAGGCGCATCTAACGCTCGTACGAGCGCTTCACGCTGTTTCTGTGGGGAGCCTCGAGGCTCATAGCGCGGCATTATCAGGATAGCTGTGTCCAGTCATGGGATGATTCGCTCATCATCCAGGGTAACTCGCCGCATCACTGTCTCGGCACCCCGTGTCGTATTGTAGTTGCCTGTGCTGCGACGCGGGTTCATATCGGTCGCACCGCGTTACAGGAACGTTCCAGTGTATGGGACAAGGGACGTACACGCGTGCTGTGGGGAACGAGGCGCGACGGGTTGCGACTTTCCTCATCGAGCCAGCGTCCCGCCTTGTTGGACCAGTGCCATGCCGGAGCTTGCACGCACCGGCGGGCCAAGGCCAACGGCCAAGTGATGGCGCAAGCACTGCGGCAGGTAGTACATCGTCATAGATAGTGAGACAACCATACCGGGCCGATTCAGTTACTTAAAGACAAGCGCAGGTTCGCGAATGCGTTTGAAGGAACCGTGGCCTCGGGTATGAGGGTATCAGTTATCAGTTAACTTATCGCGCTGCGAGTTTACAGCTGTTCAGAGGTGGACAGCCGTTGCGTCATTGTTACCCCTGCGAGAGCCTGTGGTAGCCGGAAAGTGCTATCTGCAGAGCGAGACATGCGGGACTGAACGAGCTTAGCGCTCTGGAGCAGAAGGACCATCGGCTCGTCAGAAGATTGGAAACTTGGAATCTTGGCGGATGGGAGAAGAAGAGGGACACGAGCTTCAGGGGACATCGGCCTGAGTCCTGACTCGTGAGAAGATGTCCTGCGGTGGAGATCAGCTGGGGACAGGATGCGGTTAACTATCGAAAGAATCGGTAACTACATTGCCGTAAGCTATGGGATAGAATAGCGTGGGAGTGCGAAGTGCAAAGTTTCTAGACACCGTAGACAGATAGAACGGTTGTTGGACCTGCCTAATATGGCAGTCCATCCCCTGAGCATCGCCGTCCCCCCAAGCTGTCAGAATGCCAGAGCCGCCCAGCAGATAGTCAGAGTGACACCCCCTGATCCCTCCTCGTGTGCTCTGTCCGCCCGAACATTCGCCCTCTTTCCGGGGGCTCGGAGGCCCCACCACTTGGCACCGGCAAGTCCAGCCACAGGCCCGGTAGGCAGCTCGGTAGATAGAGGGGCGAACAGAGCCCTTCTCCGCGGGAATGAACGATGCACGAGGACGTGGTTGGATTCCGAGCGCATGGGGGACGCTCATTGTCCCGTCAGAACGGCGCTGCGGAAGCCGTCTGTCCGACTCACGTGAATATGGGGATGCGCTGTTTGGTACAACTACACATGCGAGATGTTGGGGGCCGGATGTCGGATGTCGGACGCGGTTGTGGTTGCGGTTGCGGTTGCGGTTGCGGTTGCTATCGCTATCGAGACCGTTCTCCAAGACGAAGCTCCAGGTACGACACCGTACATTGCGACGCGCACCAGGTGCTCGAGGAACGAGCGAGTGCCCTGGCAGCAGTCCTGTACTGTTCTGTGCTCATGATGCAATACAATTGCCGATTGCCGATCGCGCTCAGAACGGCCCGCTTTGTCGGAGCGGGCCGACCGCCAGAGAGAGTGTGTATGTATGGTGTTCCGTTCTCGAGATCTGGGCGCCCTCCAAGATCCGGAGAGGCAACAGGTGGGAATAAACACACACGATGGATAAATTGCGGAAGAGTCAGGAGTCAAGACTCTGACTGGGACGTTTGGCTGGGGCTCCGTGCTCCACAGATATGATCCAGAGATGTGTAGATTACAGATGGACGATCGCGGATCAGGATCGTTGGATGTGAAGGCTCAGGCTTGTGCTGCGCGCACCGCAGCAGCGGGTGCGGAGCTCGGATTGTGCAAACGAAACGTTTCATGTTGTGCAGCAGCGGGCGGGGCACTTGCATGTGCATGTGCATGTGGTGAAAGAGGCTGCAGACCTGGTGGGTGGTGGGCGAGGGATGTGTGGCGGGCCGGAAGGGATACAGTAGGTGCTTAAGACAGAAGAAAGAGAAGAATAAGAAAAAGAAAAGAAAAGCGATTATAATTGTGTTTTGATTGTATTGGGAGGAGCGCGGAGGGAAGCAGCATGGGATCATAGAGTTGGAGCCACAAGCGCGAGACAGGCAGCGCGGCGGGATTTTTGCTTTGCGATTATCGGGGGAGGGGGGGACGGCGCGGCGCGGCACAGCACGGCACGGCGCGGCAGTTGGCCGTTGGCAGGGAGCGGCCGGCCACGGAATGGTTGTGGCCAGGCTCAGGCTGGATCTCCGGGTGGGATGGCGGAGGGGGCGAGTTCCGCCGGTGGGAGTTTGTGTCGGTGCACAGGTTTGCGGGATTGGAATGGGATGGGAAACTGAACGCGTCGTCGGTTGCATCCACGCGAGGTTCGGGGGTGGTGCCGTTACATGCCTGCTTACATACAGAGGCTGAGCAGGAGCAGGCCGTCCCTTGTCTCTCGCCAAACGCCGCGGGGGCGGGTCCGCGTGGTGAGAGGGACGGACAGACCCAGTGTGTGTGTGGGTGTGTGGGTGTGGGTGTGTGTATGTGTGTGATGGGCTGAGTGAGGTGTGCGATCATGATGCTGTGCGTGGTTCAGTCCGACAGTGCCCATCCACTGAACAGTGCGACAGCCCATAATCTGCTCCCGCCGCCGGCACGGCCAGAGTCCCTCACGAGCACGCTCGCCGCTCATCCTCCTGCTCCTCCTCCTGCTCCTCCTCCTGCTCCTCCTCACCCTCACTCTTCCTTCCTAAACCCAACAAGGGTGCATACACGCGGTGCACATACATACACAAACACCCACAAACACCCGCCCAATCCCAAACTAAACCGAGCCAGCCACCTCCTTCCTCACCTCCCACCGCCCACCGCCCACCGCCCATCACCCTATGAACCCCGCCCTCCCCTGAGCATCCACTCACCCCATCCCTCTCCAGCCCCACCACCACCACCACCACCGCACCCGAATCCCCTGGACCCCCGACTAACAGCCATCCCAAGATCCGCACATCCCACACCGACCCGCATACATCCTCCCTCCCTCCTCATCCCGCATGCCAAAGGCAACACCTCCAGCCGCAGCGGGGCCTACCCTCGCTCGCAACCAGGCATGTCACACATGTAGAAAGAGAAAGCAAAAGTGGTACGTCCCGCCTCCCCGTGGATGTTGGGGTGCGCCGATGCTGACACAACGGCCAGCGATGCTGCACGCCCGTTCTGCGGGGGCTGCGTCCGATCTTGGAAGGCCCGCGGGCAGACCATCTCCGACACGGCCGGCGGGACGCCCGCGTGCACGTACGACGACCCCTGGGACTTTGTGCCCGGCCACTCGGTCCACGACACCCAGACGATCGACCACCTCAAGGCGCGCATCGGCGAGCTCGAGAAGAACCTCCCGGGCAGGCGCATCACCCCGCCCCACACCCACCACATGCACAGCGGCGCCAGCGTACCCAGCATGATCCCCACAGGGGGCATCTTCGACGGCCTCGCGACGTCAAAGCCCTTCTCGACCGGACTAAGCATGCCCTTCAACTCAATGAACGGAATGAATGCCATGTTCCAGACCCCGGATCTCACCCCCTCCCTGAGCACGGCCAGCTCCGCCAACGGATCGCCCCAGGCGTACGGGCCCATGTTCTTCAACAACTGGCCCGCTCACCTCCCCTTACCAGACATGCTCCATCACCTGTGCGTTGCTGTCGGATCTCGATGCGGATTGATTAGATGCTGATCAGCCGTTGCACAGCGTCGACGTCTTCTTCGCCCACTTCCCCCTCTCCGCGCGCATCATCCACAAGCCGTCCTTCCTGCACGGCCTGACCCACTCGCCCTCCGACCCCCTCTTCCCGCCAGCGTCCCTCCTCCACGCCATCTGCGCCTACGCATCCATGTTCTCCCCCGCCGTGCCCACGCCCATCATCCAGGACGGGCCCCCGCCAGACCAGGGCGAGCCGCCGAAGAAGCCCGTGAAGCGGCCCGAGAGCTTCGGCGACTTCCAGGCACGCCTCGCGCGCTCCTGCGCCGACGAGAGCACCGCGCTGGGCCTGCATCTTGTCGAAAACTTCCAAGGTGCGCCGAGCTACAGCCCTGCACAGACGGCACGTGTAGTGACCCTGGAAAACGCAGCAATCACCATCCTCGGCTGGTACTGGTTCGCGCAGGCTCGCTGGGTCGAGCTCTGGATATGGTCCGGCGTCGCCCTCCGCCAGGCTGTCCCCCTCGGCCTAAACGTATCGGACGAGATCCCCACCACCCTCAACCGCTCGGGAAAAACTGCGCTTCTCCCCGCCCTCCCCGACACGGAGGAGGGCCGCATCGACGCAGAGATGCGCCGCAACACCTTCTGGGCCGCGTACCTTCTCGAGCGGGTATGTGCATATCCCTTGTCACGTGAGAAAGCTCTGATTGACACTATTATTATAGTACGCATGCGCCAGCGCGACCTGGGCAAACTCCCTGGATGAGCAGGACATCTCCACCGAGCTCCCGATCTGTCAGATCGACTGGGAACAGGGCACCGAGCTGGGCGTGCCGCGGCAACGGCTCGGGACGCCCGACCTGCTTACCTCGCACCCCCAGGAGATTCTCGACGCGTTCGGAATGCACGTAAAGGCCGTCCACCTCATGTCCCGCGTCCATCTCCACAACCTCCGCTTCCGCTCCACACCCCAGGCCGTCGGCCTCAACGACCCGCGCGACGCGCCCGCGTTCAAGCAGCTCGACGGGCTCATCGCCGCCTTTGTCTACTCCCTCCCCGCAAAGTTCCGCGACCCCTTCAAGGCGGACAGCGGGACCGTCTTCGACGCAAACCTGTACATGGTCGCCGTCCTTCCTCATCTGTGCGTAGCCGGACCTCCCGCGTCCACCGAGACATTCTGACGCACTCATCATTGTTCAGGGCCGTCATCCATCTCCACGACCCGCACGTCGACGCGGCAAACCCGAACGACCCGTCCGCGGACCGCGTGCTGTCCGCGGCGCGCGCCATCCTGCACACCGTCTACATCCTCTGCAGCACCTCGTTCGACATCACCCTCCTTATCCACGCCTGCTGCGTAAGCCCAATCTCTTATCTGGCGCTCAGCGCCCGCGTATCGCTAACGCCCACACAGCAAGCGTGGTACCTCGCCGCCCGGGTGCTTGTCCGCTTCCTAAAGGCGCGAATTGATGCCCAGGACCGCGATGCCGCCATGACGCTCCGCGGGGAGATCCAGGTCTTCCAGTACGTTACCGTCCTACGGGCATATGGTTGTGCCGTTCGCTGATAGATCTGCAGGCTCGCGCTGTCCCGCATAGGCGAGAAGGTCCCCCTCGGCCAGCGGTTCGGCAAGATGCTCTCCGAGCTGCTCGAGTCCGAGATGGGCGAGGCAGAGGACAAGTTCTCGACGGCCTGCGAAAACAAGGACATCTTCGAACACCACGCTGGGCCGATGACCGGCATCATCGGCCAGGCCCAGTTCAACCTCTTCCCCAGCCGCGAAACGAGCGTCTCGGCCGGCGGGCCCGGCAGCGGCTCCCTCAACGGGAGCGGCGCGACCCTCGTCGAGATGGACAGTCCGCCGGACATGCAAAACCTGCCCCCGAACGGGCCCCAGGGCTCCATCCTCCCCCAGCTTCCTCCCGACCCGATGGACGATCTCGGCGGAGGAATGCAGAGCCTGGACAGCCTGCTCACGATGGACAACCTCGGGCTGTCCATGGGCCTCCCGCACACCCTCTCCCTCGGACACGACATCGGGATCGACATTGATTTCGGCACGCTGGGCACAATGGGAAGCATGAGCGCCATGCACAACATGGGCGGGAACCCATTAGGAAACATGGGCACTCCCATGGGCACTGTATGATTGATTGATTCGATGAGATGCTGCTTGAATTTGGGATCTTGATAACTATTTATCGTCCGTCTGTCCCTCTCTACTCCCGTTTTGTTTCGTTTCTCTCTGGTCTCGCCTCGAGCTCGCCTCGCCTCGCCTCTTGTCTCCCTGTTTTGATTACTTACTCTTCTTGGAGCCATCCTTGCTGTGCGGATCTAGGAGGAGGGCCTACGCCGCGGCGTCCTCATACCGGTTGTAATAGATGTAGTTAGTGTAATATTATGATTCGGTTTCTTGCCTGCATGCATGTGGTCGCACTGTGCAATCACATTCCATGGAGCGTGATAGTACCGTTCAGGCGAGCGCGAATCTGTTGGCATCTTGACCGAACATGCGGCACAGGAACATCATGACGTACCCACTATTCATTATTTCCAGCCCGCCGGCTCCCCTGATGATTCCACGTCACGAGCGCCCATCGTTCGCAATGCTTCTAGCGCGGCCGTACTAGCATTCCCGACGCTGGCAACCGGCTGTCCGCGTTCTGTTCCGCGGCTATCCCGGATCGGCGGGATATTGCTCGCTGGCGCTCTTTCAGCTGCAATAGGCGACAGCCGACCCGCACTGAGCTGGAGCGAGACCGGATCCGGTCGCCTGGACAATGAATGCCCTCAGTGCACCGGAAACTGTAGTCGGCCCGCAGTCACCAGGGACCGCCGGTGAAGCGCGGAAGCAGTCGCCGCATCGAGCCCTGCCGCCGCATCCGAGCTGGCAGAGCGTGAAGCACGCCATGTGCGAGAGAACGTTTATCTGCAGCATCCGGAAGTGTGAATGTCCAACCTACATACCGGCAATGTCTCGCCGCAAGCAATCACGATATTGGGTTGATGCACATCCGTAAGTCGTATTATCATCACAACAACTAACAGTAACAGGATAAACTAGACCCGCCGGTTCAAAAGCCCAAAACAGAAAAGTTCCAAATATCTCTCATACAATCATTACACCTCACCGCTCTGCTTGTTCTCCTGCGACACGATGCTTTCGGAGCGAGCAGCTTCCATCTTGCCGCTGCGGCCCGCATTGATCTCATCGATACGGTGCTTGTACTCAGAGTCGGCACCAACGAAGCCAAATAAGACATCCATCTCGGGCATAGAGAGTCCCTCTGCAACGTGACGTCAGTTGGCGTAGATAATCGAAGGGGAATACACTCACTCGTCTCAGGAAGGAGGAAGAATGACCAGACGGCAGAGCCAAAGAGCATGGCGGCGAAGAAGAGGAACACGCCCCAGCCCATGCTGGTGAACATGCTCGGTAAAGCCTTGGTCAGGACAAAACCGAAGAGCCACTGGAGCATTGCGTAGTAGGCGGCACAAACACCGCGGACGTTCAGTGGGTAGATCTCGGCAGCGACAATCCAGGGCAGCCCGTTGGCACCGAACGACCAGAAGAAGGAATAGAGCATGATCATGGCGGTCCCAGCCTTGCCGCCAGCGACGGTCGACGCAGAGAGGCTGGTTTGCCCGGAAGGGTGACCGACCTTCACATAGACCGCTAGGTAGACCATGCAAAGGCAGCAGGCAACGGAGGATGTGATCCATGGTTGACGACGTCCCCATCGGTCGATGAAGTAGAGGTAGAAAATAATGGAACCAGCGGCCTTGATGAGGCCGTAGATACCGGTGTACAGAGCCGTCTGTGTGATTCCGATAGCGCCAAAGAGGGTCGGGCTGTAGTAGTTGATTGCGGCGGCTCCGGAGAAGTTTTGCCACATGAACATCATGAAGGCTAGGAAGACACGGTTGCGCATGCCGGGCAAGCTCAGCTCATGGAAGGAACCGCGGAGGTAACCCCAGAGGCTGTCGGTCCTGCCAATAGCGATGGAGCGTTCGTTCTCGATTTGCAACTGAATGAGAGCGATGTCCTCTTGGATGTCTGTGAGCGTAAGTCAGTACTTTTCAGACAATACCCATGCAGCGCCACTTACAGTGATGGTCCACTGGCAAATCGCGCAGCCATACCAGGTTCTTGATCGCCTTCTCGTCATCACCACGCTTGAAGAGGAACTGAGGAGTCTCGACGAAGAAGATGGACATGATGCCGAGCATGCCGGCGGGGATGATCTGGACAGCCATCGGAATGCGCCACGCCTTGCTCAATTGCGAGCTCATGTTCTGGCCGATGCCGTAGTTGATCCAGAAGCCGATGACGGAAGCGCACTGATATGCGATCTCGAAAAATCCAGTCATCTGACCTCGGACCGGCGGAGGAGCGATCTCTGCAAGGTAGGTCGGCGTGGCACACGTGATGCCGCCGCAACCGAGACCGGTGAAGAGGCGACCTGCATAGATCATACCGAGCTGGTTCGTAGCAACCGTGCAAAGAATACCGCCGATGAGGAAGACAAATACTGAGGACTGGATACAGACGCGTCGACCATATCGCTCCATGATTGGCCAAGCAAACGCTGCACCAAAGAAGGCGCCAGCGGAGAAGAGTGCGGTGATGTTCGAGCTGACATTGTTCCTTTCGCTTGTCGACATGTTCACGAGGCCAAAGTCGCGTTGGAAGGATGCTCGTGTGAGCGTTGTGCCGATGAAAGCACCATCATAACCCTAAATGCGAGTCAGTATTGCAGATGACTTGCGCAGAGTGCTGCAGCATTCGCGGATGCAAAACTTACAAAGGTGAGCGCACCCCATGCGATTTGGATCGCAGTGAAGTATACTTTGTAGTTGTACTGCAAAGCTTGATGAGCGGGTATAGTATAAAGAAGACGACTTGGTTACTTACGACTTCCTTTGGTGTGGGACGATCCTCGACCCTCTTGAAACCCATTTTGATGAGGAGGCTTGTTGGCAACGTTGGCCCGGGAAGTGGGGAATACGGGTTAGCGTCGGGGGGACTCTGCGGGGAACGGACAGATCGTGCGGTGAAGCGTGTGACTGAGGTGGCAGGAGCGTAGTTATACGGTTCGCGCTGCCCCTGACGGCATTTTAATTGCCCGCAAAATTAGAATCGTGTGTGTGGGGTTCTGAGCGTGCGGGGTAGGTCCGTCCTTCGTCATTCCAGCCATCGGTTTCGGTTACCGCTTTGGCGAGAGGCGATTCGGCTGTTCGGTCGGTCGGGATGCATTCGGCCCGAATCGGTTAGCCCACAAGTAGGGCGCTCGGAGGCTAAGTGGGTGCCTTGTCTCCCACCCCAGCCGGCGTGACCTCTCCGCCGTCACCCCACGCGCGCTTGCTGACCTGATCAGTCGGGGCCCCGCCTTGACTTGTGAACGTTCTTGAATTCTCACAAAGGTCTCTGCGGCATGCGACACATTCCAAATCACCTTGGCATACTACTGCCTTGATCCGAACCTTTCATGCCGGCGTTGTGATCGTGATTGCCTGGGCCGGTTCCTGAGTCAACGGCTTTTCAGATCAGCTGCGCCGAAGACGGAGTCGCTTCGGGACGACTGCTACACCGACAGCAGCGGCGCTCTGTCGGATATTAGGCTTCGGATCGAACCTCACTTGCTCACGCGCCTTGCGGCGACTTCAGCGAGTCGCACCTCTGCTGAGCCTTGTCATCATGGGAGACGTCCCAGGGAGAGCCCAAGGAAACGCACCAAATCCTCTCACCTACCCCAAATCTTCTCAACCATTCGACATTAATCTATTCCGAGAGCCTACCGCAGAATACCGAGGATCGCCCTTCTGGTCATGGAACAACAAGCTCGACAAAGACAAGCTCCTCCCGCAACTGGATATTTTCCAACAAATGGGCATGGGGGGAGTCCATATCCATAGCCGCATCGGCTTGGATTCGGAGTATCTTGGGCCTGAGTTCATGGATTGCCTAAAAGCAAGCATCGAAAGGGCCAAAGAGAAAGACATGCTTGCATGCCTGTATGATGAAGATCGATGGCCTAGCGGATGGGCTGGCGGCCTCGTTCTGAAGGACCACCCTGAGTACCGAAGCTTGCATTATCTCCTCACGCCGTGGAAATATGGAGAGGCTCCTGAAGGTACCATCGGGTACATCTCTGCTGCCTTCTCCCGCTTGTCAATGTTAACAAAGGTTGCCTAGGTCCGGCAGGAAGACGAGCACATCACCCGTTCGCTCCGAGCTTGGCGACTTCCTGACAAGCTTCGATGTTAGCTTGAACGCAGACGGAAAGCTTGCATCTTATAAGCGACTGGGACTGGATGAAGTCAGCCAGAACACGTGGTACTTATTTGTGGAGCCCAACCCGCCATCCGAATTTTACAACAATAGCACGTACGTCGACGTTTTGAACAAAGAAGCCATTCAGTACTTCATCAAGACCACCCATGAAGCATTCAAGCACCAAGTTGGCAAAGATTTCGGAGCGTCCGTTCCATCGATTTTCACGGACGAACCTCAATTCCAAGCAAAGCTGGGGCTCAAGCGCGCTCTAGACAAAGTCGACGTCTTCGGTCCCTGGACGCCAAGGTTTGATGCATTCTTCCGGGCACAGACTGGCTATGATATACTGGACCGGTTTCCAGAGTTGGTGTGGGATCTGCCAAGCGATATTCCCAGCCGCGCCCGCTATGATTATCACAACTTGATCTCCGAGCGATTTGTCGACTCTTTCTTGGACCCCATCTCCAAGTGGTGTCGCTCCAACAACATCCTGATGGCTGGGCATATGCTTCGGGTCAGTTAGCTGGCTTATGATCGTGTCCGCTTCTTAACATTGGCACAGGAAGCGACTCTCAACCTGCAGACGCAGAGTCTTGGAGAGGCTATGCGCTGCTATCGGAATATGGATATCCCGGGCATGGATCAGCTCTGCGACGGACGGGAGTTCACGACCGCAAAACAGGCACAAAGCGTGGTTCGCCAGAACGGCCTACGAGGCATGGTTAGCGAGATCTACGGCGTCACGAACTGGGATTTCACTTTCGAGGGACACAAGGGTCAGGGTGACTGGCAGGCTGCTCTCGGCGTCACCCTCCGTGTCCATCACCTGTCCTGGCAGAGTATGGCCGGAGAAGCGAAAAGAGACTATCCAGCGGCTATTGGCTATCAATCACCTTGGTTCGAACAGTACAAGCTTGTCGAAGACCACTTCTCACGATTGAACACGGTACTTACTCGAGGTACGCCGGTGTGCCGAGTAGCAGTCATTCATCCGATCGAAAGCTACTGGCTCCGTTACGGGCCGTACGATCAGTGCGGGGACGAACTTGCTAGCCGTGACGCTGCATTCATCGATTTGACCAACTGGCTTCTCCTGGGACACATCGACTTCGACTTCATCAGCGAGAGCCTCTTCCCCGAGCAGACAAGCGAGGACGACATCTCCTCGGAATACATAACCGTCGGTCAATGTCGCTACCACACCATCATTGTTCCGGATCTCCTGACAATACGGTCGACCACCCATAAACGGCTTGACCGATTTGGGAAAATGGGAGGCAACATCATAATTGCCGGCGATTGTCCAAAATACGTCGATGGAGAACTTCCTATCGGCAAGAGTCCTGGGTTTCCGAACGAAATATCTGGGGCAAAGCGTGTCCCACTATCCAAATATCACGTGTTGAAGGCGCTGGAACCACTCCGCGATATCGACATACACGTAAGCGAGGACACAATATACCGGAGAATGGGAGATCGTGCGGATAGCTTGATATATCAAATGAGAGCAGAGGGCGCAGACCGGTACCTTTTCATATGCAACACAGATCGTAAAGAAGCCTGTCCTGCTGAGGTTGCCATCAAGGGCTCGTGGTCTTTTCAGGTGAGTTCTTCATGTCCAGAGCTAGATGTCGTCTGACAAAACACAAAAGGTCCTCGACACTCAAACAGGTGCGGTATCGGCGTTGAGTGCGAAGGGGCGCAGTGGATGGACTGTCTTTGACTACTGGTTCGACGGCTGTGCAAGTGTTCTCCTGAAACTTAGCGAAGGTATTGCTGCAACGTCGGATACAGTGCAACGTCCCCTCAAAAGAATCTTCACGGACGTGGATGAGGTAAGCCCAGTATCGATCATGGCAGAATTCTTGCTGAGATCAGTGAGCTCAGGTGAAGCTGGATCGCGTCACTTTGTCCGAACCGAACGTATTGCTGCTGGACTACGCACAGTGGAAGGTGAATGATCAGCAGTGGGAGCCAACGGAGGAGATACTTCGCATCGACAATCTCGTCCGATCCAAGTTGGGTATGCCGCTCAAATCTGCGGGGGGACGACAACCATGGATGATCGAAAGCGAAGAGCGTCAAGCTCGAGCCCGTCTGTCAGTCAGATTTTCATTCCAATCTGAGTGCGATGTCCCTGGTATCGTGCACCTGGCGCTAGAAGATGCCGACACGGTAAAGATCAAGCTCGATGGGCACGACGTGCCTTCGTCCGTGACGGGATGGTGGGTCGACGAAGACATCCGCATGGTCGAGCTCCCTGGCATTCGGAAGGGACATCACACCCTCGAGATCACCTACCCATTCGGTATAATGACGAACATTGAGCGGGTGTATCTTCTTGGCGACTTTGGCGTTGACGTGCGAGGAGCCACTGCAGCAATCGTGCCGTTGCACTTATCACAAGTAACGTTTGGCGATTATACGCATCAAGGTTTGCCGTTCTACGCCGGCAACGTCACATACGAATGCACCTTTGACTGTGAGGGTGGGCCCACAGCAATTCAAGCCACACGCTTTGCATCCCCGGTCCTTGCGATCACTCTCGATGGAAAGAAAGCCGGTCACATAGCGTACGAACCCCATATCATCGCATTTGAAGACCTGGACGCTGGAGAGCACACTCTCACCATCACGAGCTACGGGAATAGGGCGAATTCGTTTGGCCCCGTCCACTTACCCAAAGGGCTCACGAATTGGTACGGCCCCAATGCGTGGCGCACTGATTATGATTGGTGGTCAAAGGAGTATAGCTTGGTCGAGATGGGTATCCTGGAAACACCAAGGGTCAAGAAACCGGGAATAGAACAACCTTCTGGAAGGATGGGGTACCGGTTTGAACTGAAAGCTATTTGACAACATTCCTTCATGTAATATCAAAACGGGAGGAGGGACGGGCTCTATGGGCAATGGCGGAACACATTCATGTTGATGCTATAATATACAATGGGTTGCAGATTACATTGGGAAGCATGATGGCGTGATAGTGAAAGTGTTCGGGATCACTGTTGCTCGTACCACAAGTTCGCCAGAGTGGGGTCGAAGAAAAAGAATGGATCAAGTGCATTGTTCCAAGTCGAGGCTTCGATCTGCGCAGCGAGTGCGGCATCATCGATTTCTGCTGATTGGGGGACATTCTGAGTTCTAGGGGGCAATGGTCAGACATGACGGCAGGATATAGCGATATGGATCATCACGTACGCGATGTCGAAAGAGCTACCGTTGTGAAATGGACCAGCCATAGGGGTCCGTGCCAAAGAGAGTTCCTTCGATCGAGCACCGTCCAGGTATAATCCAGCTCGAGCCGCGGCTGCCTGCAGCTTCTTGCTGAGGAAAGTAGCCAGACCAGTCCTACTGCGATCTCTGCGAGACAAAGCTCCAGTCAAGGACTTCAGCAGGTAGATCGCCGCATTCTCATCTGGTCTGGCATCGGCCACTTCGGCGGCTTCCATTGGGTTCAAACCGGCACTAAACCCATCCCACACGTCGGGGCCAGGTCGCGCAAGGGAGATGATTGCGAGGCCTGCCTGAGCTAGCGTGAGGATGTTGTAGTCGGGAGCGAAAGAAATCGCTTCATCGGTGTTGCCGGAGTCGATAGCAAGCTGAACAATCACAGTCGCAGCTTTGACAGCCGCCGACACAACCGTCGAGAGGTTTGGTCCGTCAGGGCCGCTCCCGTCCCTCGAAATAGTTTTGAGGACGAAGAGAGCAAGACAGAGTCGCACATGTTCGCCATAGAGTCGCGATATGTGCGTCGACGCACAGACAAATCTGGAGCTCGGCCACACCCACTTGGCACTCCAGTCATCCAACCGTGGTGCAAGTTGTGACCACAACAGATCTAAAGATGAAGCGTTAAGAACGTAGCACACCTGGCTGTAACTGACTCACTGCCTGGTATTGGCTGAACTCCAGTTGCTCTCCAGTCATCCGCCCACTGCACGAGCCGGAGACAGATGCTCGCGAGCTCCCCTTGACAAGCGATGAAAATGTCAGACGAGGAGATCGAACTGGAGCTGGGGCTCATGGAAGATCCTAGAATGGGGCGTTGACAGAATGAACCCGGCCGACCAAAGCCCAATGTATGGCTAATTGAGAGGTAAGTGTCTGGTCAAATAAGTTCAAGAAGACGGCATACTAGCAATCAAACACACAGGCCAGCTGCCAGATACGCTCCCTCTCCTTCTCAGTGTGCTGTGACACTCCACCGCGGGCACTGTCAAGGCCAAGTCGTTTCGCCATGCGCAACGCATGGCCAGAGAGAATCCAGGCATCCGGTCCTTCGCCATTGGCTCGCAGTCCCCAACCGGTCATGAGCAGAGTTGCTTGTACATCCTCCAAAATGAGAATTTTTCGCGTCATCGTGGAGCCCAGCGAGAGCTCGGAATGATCTGCTAGAGCTCCATAGAGACCAGGTTCTTCTCCCTGCCCGGACACAATCCGTGCACCAAGTGTGATGCAGACGGTCGAAAGGAAGGATGAACGAGCACGAAGGCTGTCCAGTGTGGGTGGAGGCTCGTCCGCAAACACGGGGAGGAAAGGTAGGCAGTGCTCCAGGAACCTGCATTTATGGATGAATCAGCAAGAGTCGCGACGAGGGCCCCAATCATACGCACAGGCCGTAATAATAGCCTGCCATATCCATCGAGACCAGACCAGCTTCCACAACATCGTTCGATGGGAGGCGTCTTCCGACTTGCGGTGCCGGGCTCGGCAGTCGACTCAACTCCCGGTTTTCGAATACTGATTTGTTGAAGACAACATCTCCAAACGGTGCTTGAATGCGCTCGTCAGCGGGTTCTTCCAACGGCCTCTTGGTACCGTGAGTCACGATCCCAGATGACGGCGACCCTCCGCGTATCCAACTGGTTGGAAGTGTAACAGCAGAGTTACTGGGCCCAGCATGGTTCAGATGGAGGCTGGTGTTGCCAATCACGCCTGCTCCAGGATATTCGCGTTGTTGGGTGGAATTCACAGCTGCTGAAATAGGTATGCCTTGAGAGCGATGCAAGCGTTGAAGTGACTCGGGCGATGATGACGAAGGCCACGACGCATCAGATGGTGTTGTCACCGACATGCCGGGAATCTGATTTTGTGAGGAGGGGCTTATGGGCGTGGCAAACACGTTGGATGACGGTCGCAGTGAGTTCGGTTGAGGTGGCGGGGGAACGCCAACGGCTTGCGGAGATGTCGATGGCCCTTGTTGTTGACTCACGGCTCGCCGAAGGTTCAACAATTCATTTTCTAGTTGCCCTATTCGTGCCGTTGTTGAGCGAGCGCTCGGCGTCACTCGCGGCGGCGGCAGGTGACATTCCCGAGCAAATCCCAGCTTTTCGCATCTTTGGCACGGCTGACCGCCGGAACATCGTAGCTACGCCAGGAAGGACAACGATGAGCCCTGAATGTTCTCGATCATGCCTGAATCGCACGGATTATGTTGCGTACCTTTTGTTGCCTGCACCGAGCGCACGCGACTGATGTCCTAGCAAGCGATCGATTGGGCTTCGGTCGCTTGTCGGCGCGGTGCTCGTCGCCGTTAGCACCGTTCTCAGCCATAGCGTTGCGGGTCCGAGAGTCGGGTAGTCGGTGTCGAGAATGGCGACCGGAAGGTGGCGACCGAAAGCAGCGAAGCGGGTGGAAGCTTCAGGGTACCCCGAGCGGGGAACCCCACGGTGGCGGGTGCCTCCGGGAGCCTTGCGCCACCCGCACCCTGACCAGGACCCTTCGGCTTCGGCATGAGTCTGGTCCGAATCTCCTTAAGCTTGTCTTCGCCCGCTGTTTGAATTCCTCGGCCGGTTCAATGTTGCCGCTTGCCATGGGCTTAGGCCGGAGCCCCGCACCACCAAGCAGAAGCCTCTACGCCGATTGCACATGCGCAAAATATCGCCGGGATGACATCCGAACCGAGATATATACATCTCCTTATGCCGTTCGCTAGCGGGCCAGTATATCCCTCTCCAACAATCTCTGAACCAGTCGCCATGTCCCCCGTTGCTGTCACCAAGACTCGCAAGCTCAAGGCGGGAATCCACGTCCCGGTATTGAGTTTCTTTGAGAACACCGATGCCCAGGACATCGATGTTCCCACCTATGAGAACCATGTGCGCCGAAGTGAGCCAGTCGCCACACCCCTTGATAGCTCATTTGACTTATTACTTGCAGTGGCGACTGCCGGCGTTGAGAGCATCGTCGTGCTAGGATCGACTGGAGAGGCAGTGACACTCAGCCTCGAGGAGAAGAAGCAGCTGATCTCCCTGACCCGCAAGGTCCTGGATGAGATGAGTCTGGACGAGATGCCTATCATCGCGGGTCTGGCTACCCAGAGCACGAGAGAGGCTCTTGCAACTGCAGAGGAGTTTGCAGAGGCGGGTGCGGACTTCCTGCTGGCGTTACCGCCTTCATACTACGCGGGTGCGATGACGAAGGCTGCGATCAAGGGGTTCTATACCGATGTGAGTCCAGGTCACTTTGGCGATGCAGCAGCTTTTCACGTTTCCTCAGCTTGCGGACGCATCTCCCGTACCCGTTATCATCTACTCCTACCCCGGCGTTAGCTCCGGCTTGGAGCTCGACTCCGAAGATGTGCTGGAAATCTCCACGCACCGAAATATCCGTGCTATCAAACAGACCGACCACAACGTGGGCAAGATGGCGCGTATCGTTGCTGGCAGCCCTGACTCTTCGTCATTCGCTGTTCTCGGCGGAGCATCCGAGTATCTCATTGGATCGCTTGCCGTTGGTGCTATCGGCTGCATTACCGGCATGGCCAACCTCACGCCCGTCACTTGTGTTCGCGCGTACAAGGCGTGGCTCGCGGGCGATTACCAGGAAGCACAGCGTCTGCAGGGTCTGATTGCTACGGGCGAGTGGGCGTTCGGCAAGAACTCGCTCCCTGGCGTCAAGGTGGGTCTATGCCGTCAGAGAGCTTCAGGGCATGTATTGAATCTTCTCAAATAGGCTGGGATGAACCAATATGTCGGGTACGGCGGTGTTTGCAGGAAGCCGGTGCCGGAAGCGTCCGCAGAGATCAAGTCCTGGACCACGAAGCAGCTCACGTCCTTGTTCGCTCAGGAGCGTGCCTTCACAACCAAGAACTAGATTGTAATAGCATAATCAATTGTCTTCTCTGGATTCACTCGGTGTAATGTGGAATAATCACACGCTGTTCTTCATCGTAAAAATAGTTGCTTGAGCGAGTGGAGGTCAGACGTGTAGAACGGCCGTCGCGCTCCGACCGCGTATGACGCGAAAGTCTCGAGGTCTCAGGGCAGCACACTACTGCTAGACGCTCTACTAGAACGTCGTTCTTGTGTCGGTGACCGACCAGACGGCTCTTTCTCACTTCCCCTCTCCATGACAGGGTTGCCATGCGTGGCCTTCTTGGGACCAGAAGGGACGTACTCGCACCAGGCAGCACATGAGCTGTTCGGCGACGCGGCGCGGTACGCGCCCCAGCACACGATCACAGGTCAGCGCTCTGTCGATCGCACAGCGCAACAGCGTTGTTGATCGATCCTTTTCAATTATATCGCGATACAGATACCTTCGGCGCATTGGAATCGGGCGCACAATATGCCCTCTTACCATGGGAGAATTCCATACACGGCATCGTCATCGACACGATCGACCTGCTGCGAGATGAGTCTATCGGCACCAGCATACGAGTACGGGGTGAGAAGACGATTGGCGTGCAGCATTGTCTTCTGGTCCGAAAAGGGGTGAAATTGTCGGAGATCAAGACGGTATTGAGTCATGAGCAGGTACGCCCATCCGGCAACGTGCAAAACCATGGTCTCTGACCATACTCCCAGGCTCTTGGCCAATGCGCCGGCTATCTCACCAAACACCTCCCGCATGCGACGCGAATAAAAGTCCCTTCAACCGCTCTTGCAGCTGAACGTGTTGCTACGGGACAGGGCGAGGATGTATGGTGTGCTGCGATAGCATCGAGTATGACCGTGGCTCTGTATCCTGGTTTAGAGGTTGTCAAGAAGGGGATCCAGGCTGTCGAAGGTGAGAGTTCCATCCACGTATCAAGCGCTCGCCTGACCTCTTCAAGATAACTTCACACGCTTTATTCTACTATCTACGGGAGATGACACCTCGTTACCGACTCCTCCGTCCGAGCGAAGCTATCCTCAGGCAATCGTGCGCTTCAGTTACCCTCAAGCTGCAGCGGCCGCGCTTATCGACATTCTTACCGTTTTCCGAGATGGGAGCGGCTGTTCTGTATCGCGGATCGACCGCAGACCCAGCGCAGACGGTGCGCCGTTCGACGATGTCTACTTTATTGTATTACGAGGACCGGCAGCTCACGAGGACAGCATAGCTGGCTTCAATCCGCTGTCCATATACCTCGACAACGTCATGATACGGCTGCGCATCATGTTAAATCAGCATGCAAGCAGACCTGTTGTGCTAGGCATCTGGTAGCATTTCTGGTGTTAATGTATCCTCGTTACCTCAAAATCAATGACTCTTTGTTGCGGTGCCAATTCCGGCTATTCACTGCTGGGTCTTGGCGGGGAAGCCTGCCCTGAAGACGAGACTCCATGAGACCCAGACTTTCATGCACCTCCTCTGGTCGCCCTGCTGTTACAATATGCTTAAAGGCCCCGCAGAACAGCAGATACTAATCATACATTGTGCAGGACAGAGACTTGACGTTATTAGCTCTCCAAAAAGTGCTTGACAGATATTCAACTGATTTGGTACTCCCAGTCAAGACGAGGAATGAGGAACGCACGAAAGCCTCCGTCAAGGGTGGCTCATCTCCCGGCTGGCTTGACGCGTCGACGCTTTTAAGCCCGCATCGCTCGTGTTCGCCACGACTCTTATCCCTCTGCTTCTCTCCTGTCTTCATTTTTTGTCTCATCCACTAAACAATGGATCGTAATCTAGAGCACCGGCGTCAAAGTGAGCAATCTCATTGCTGTATATTACGCATTCGGCTGATTCTCCATCTCAGACTTCAAGGCGAAGGGCCAGTTTGGCAATTTCAAGGCCGATGACCTTCGTCGTAGACGTGAAGACCATCAGGTCGAGATCCGCAAGGCGAAGCGTGAAGAGAACATTGCCAAGAGGAGGAACCTGGCCTTCACAACTGGAATGGAGTCAGACGACGAGATGCCGGAGGGTGACTGGGAGCCTGATGTGAGTAGTTCGCTCCTATATGCGCGCCACACTATGACTCTAACCCGCCATCTCTAGCTTGCTAGGCAGATGATTGCAGACGTGTTCTCCGATGACCCGGACAGGCAGCTCGATGCCACGACGAAGTTCCGCAAGCTCCTTTCGAAGGAGAAGAACCCGCCGATCGATCGCGTTATCGAGTGCGGTGTCGTCCCTCGGTTTGTTGAATTCCTGCAGACGGCCCATCATATGATTCAGGTGAGCGGCAATCGCATGTCCGATAAGTTCATGTCGACTCAACAATCACATACTAGTTTGAGGCTGCTTGGGCCCTTACGAACATCGCATCGGGGACCGCTGAGCACACTCAAGTTGTCATCCAATCTGGCGCTGTGCCCATGTTCATCCAGCTGCTGCAGTCCAGCTCACCGGATGTTCGCGAGCAGGCAGTCTGGGCGCTTGGCAACATCGCTGGCGACAGTCCGAGGTGCCGCGACTACGTCCTGCAGCAGGGTGCTCTCAAACCACTCCTCGCACTTCTCACGGAGCACAACAAGCTCAGCATGCTTAGGAATGCGACTTGGACACTCAGCAACTTCTGCCGCGGTAAGAACCCCCAGCCGGATTGGGACTTGGTATGTGCATACTCCCAAACATATCTGTAACAGGCACTAATACGTTGCATGTAGATTTCGCCCGCTCTCTCTGTCCTCACCAAGCTTATCTATTCTCTCGACGAGGAAGTGCTCATTGACGCGTGCTGGGCCATCTCGTACCTGTCGGACGGGTCGAACGACAAGATTCAGGCTGTCATTGAGTCTGGTGTCTGTCGCCGTCTCGTGGATCTCCTGCTGCACGGTTCCACGTCCGTGCAGACACCTGCTCTGCGGTCGATCGGCAACATCGTGACCGGTGACGATCTGCAGACACAAGTGGTCATCGCATCTGGGGCGCTTCCTGCCCTCTTGTCTCTCCTTTCGTCTCCTAAGGATGGCATCCGCAAGGAGGCTTGCTGGACTATTTCCAACATCACCGCGGGCAGCCCCCACCAGATCCAGGCCGTCATTGATGCCAACATCATCCCGCCTCTCATCAATATTCTTCAGAACGCGGACTTCAAGACGAAGAAGGAGGCTTGCTGGGCGATCTCGAACGCAACATCCGGAGGCCTGCAAGAACCTTCTCAGATCCGCTACCTGGTCTCTCAGGGCTGCATCAAACCTCTCTGCGACCTCCTGAACATGATGGACAACAAGATCATACAGGTCGCTCTCGATGGTCTCGACAACATACTCAAGGTTGGCGAGATGGACAAGGAGGCCGCTGGCCCCGGCGCCGTCAACATCTATGCCCAATACGTCGAGGAGGCCGGTGGCATGCTGACCATCCACAACCTTCAGCATCACGAAAACCTCGAGATTTACAAGAAGGCGTTCTTCATCATGGATCGTTACTTCCCTGATGAGGACGACGAGGATGCGGCGATTGGGGCAAGCATGGATGAGAGTGGTGGTTATGCTGTAAGTGCCTTTGTTCTGATGTTACCGGTCCCAGTTTCTGATATTTTATGCACAGTTCCAACCCGAAATGCAGGCGCCGCAAGGCGGGTTCAGCTTTGGGGGCAACTAAGGGCATATCCCCATTTCGTTGCCCGGCTGATTCGCCTTTTCGCACTTGTCACGAGCACTCATTCCCGCACATCACGATTTCTTCTCGGGTCATCTCTTTGTACTCTCATACGTCGGCTGTAGGCCGACCTAGTTTGCATCCCCATCGCACGCCGCAATTAGTTCCTCGCACGAGCCACGTTTTCCCTCTTGCTGATCCCCCAATTGCCAATTCCCATCTAGTACCGGCGGGTAAGTTTTTCTGTTGCGCTCTCATGGCCTTTACGATAGGATATGCGATGCGATAGCCATAGGAATGAATAGAACGAAGAGAGTACTAGTCGTCACATGAAGTGCCCCTATTGTTGTGCCGCACGCCATATCATCATCAGGCTTCTGGATCCCTGGCCAGCGCATGTTATCTCAATCGATCTGAATACTGCAGTCCCCAGTGGCGTCGTTGTCTATTTGGCGAGCCTTGCAACAGGCAGGCTCATCTTTCTGAAGTCGTCCAACATGTCGTTCGTGTCGAGCAGCGGAACGATTCCTTGGCGGCCCGCGTTGTCCCCTGACGCGTCGTGGTCGCGTCCAACACCGTTCTCGAGGTAAGCCTTCGACCGCGTCGTCTTGACGTTCAACTCCATGTATCAGCACAGACCGTCATGGCCCTGGTCGGCCTACTCCCATCGTCATATGCCGTCCCTCTCATCCAGCACCGGTGCTCTGAATACGCTCTCCAGTTCGCCGGAGCACATTGGTGTGTTGTCAACATCGGCGTTGTCGATGCAAGGTTCTCCACCCAATCAGACAACAAAACAATGGAACTTTACGGTGTGCTCGCTACTACGCCCACCGTTCTACGCGATGCTAATGCATTCAAGGCATTTGAGTGGACTGTGAGCGAGGTCAGAGCCCTCTGTGACACGATAGAGAACTCGAAGGCGCAAGACGGATCGGTGGAGCGCGCTCACGAGGATGAGCCCTTCGAGATTTTGAGAGAGCACCCTTCCATTGGAGATGGAAAGTTTATACTAGAGATTGGTGCGTCACTGAAGACCGTGATTTAAGAGTAGCTTGCTGACATCTCTCAGCCCGCACTGGCCCTGAACCGAGGATGCCCACGACTCCGTTGGAGGCGCCCGTCAGACCGGCGTCCCAATCAAGCCGTCTCGGTCCTCAGACACTCTCACTCTACATCACCAGTCTCATGGATCATTCTAACATGGACTCTGAGATGTCGGCTTCTCTCCTTGTCGCAATCAAGTGTGTCGATGAGAGGGGCAGCGAGCGAGGCGTCCCGGCAGAATGGCTTTGGGAGAGTTGGGAACAGAACTGGTGTTTCCGGAAGGAGAGCGAATTCTGGGGTGAGCACATTACAGCATGCATGAGACGTCGAATCTCATAATTACGTGTAGAATGTCCGCTTCCTCCACTTTCGATGCTCTTGGAGAACCAGAATGTCGGCCTGTCGGATTCCTTCATTATCTGCGTCCAAATTCACAGTCCGGTCGGTCCGTTCGTCCCTCAACTTCCATCGGCGCACTACATCCCACGTGACCTCCTCGACGGCTTCGAAGCCTCTTTGGACAACGCTCACACCGGCGATGTGGCCTTCATTGTCTTGGAGAAGTCGAGCACCGTTGTGCAGAGCGCACCACAGTCTCCTCGCTCTGTCTCCTCTCGTCTTAGCGGCGGCCGCCCACAAACCGCGCGCAAGCGCGTCCTCTACGCGCATAGCGACATTCTTAAGAGCCGTTCAAACTACTTCCACACAATGCTCAACTCTGCATTCTCTGAGGCTTCCTACAACGTGTCCAAAGAACGCAAGATCTACACCATCGTCGTTGAGGATGCGGATTTCATCTCGGTTTACTGGCTCCTGAAATGGGTCTATACAAACTGGATTCTATTCCGGGAGGAAGATGATCCTCGCGTGGTCTTCGATACAGCCGTGGGAAGCTTATCAGCCAAGCGTTTGGCAGGCGGCGTCGCAGAATGGGAATGGAGGACGGTCATTCGACATGACCCATCAGCGGACAGTGTTGGAAGCCGGGACGATACCGAGAGCGAGCTCCGTGCTTCGCGCAGCGTCGCCAGCGTGGAGAGCTTACCGTCTCCGACAGCAGTGCGCAGCACTGTCGAGCCTATTCCCGAGCGAATCACTCCTGGGCCACACACCAGCACACCAGCACCGAACACGCCGACCGCCGGTTCTGTCAATGACAGTTTCGGTCGCCTTCATACTGCAGCAAGTTCACGGCCATCCGGCATCCCGACCTCTACAAGTCGCAAACCTTCGTCTATTCCTGTCCCGACTAGCTCCGGAACTCCCAGCTCAAGCTTCCTCAAACGTGGTGCTCAATCGCGACCGTCCAAGTCACCCTATCAGAGCCGTTTCCCCACCCATAATTTGGCGACGGATCCTCATCCGCATCCCACGGTACAGCCCCCACCTGCCTCAGCGCTATCGATCTACAAGATCGCGCATCGATATCTGCTTCCAGGTTTGGCGAACTTGGCTCTCAGTCATATGATGAGCACAGTCACTCCAGAATCGGCTTTCCCGCTCTTGCTTGCGTCACATTTCTGGGACGATCTGCACAACTTGATTGAGGTGAGCACTCTCGTGACTAAATGCATCGCCTTCAGCTGACGTATGAACAGGACTATATCGTGGAACGCTGGGATCTTGTGTCACAGCAGGAGGACTTTGAATCATGCTGTGAAGAGGTCGCCGCCGGTGAATGGGGACCACATGGTGGTAAGACCCTCGCCGCTTTGTTCCGGAGGCTGCGCTCGCCATCGATGACAAGCCTTGTGCGTTGATTTTTTCTCGCGATATGTCAACTTGTATGTATCTCATTTGTACACCATGCATCCTGGAGATGTGAAGAAACTGTATCTGCTCTTTCATTCCTTTAAGGGGTTGTTATGGCGACCGGCGGTGTTGATCAGCATTTGGCGGTTCCGTCCGCCTCTCGGAGTAAGGGTCCTTTCTTTCTCGCCGCTATTGATGAAACCGTGCCTATAAGTACTGGCGTTTTCCAATCTCTGAACCTGAAGCTGCGAGCTGCGATCCCTACCCATAACCGGAACAGGCACGCTATCTCCCTTACCCGCCTCATGTACGCCTCGCTGTCAGCAAACGCAATGCCGCAACCCTTCCTGTGACTCGTATTTATCTCTGGCTCGCAGCGATTGATAATGCAGCCTGACACTGGCTTGTCCAAACCACGATGTCCTGGAAATCTTGGTACCCGAGCTGGATTCACCAGATGGGAGATGCCGTGATCGAACAAGCCAAGAGTGATTACGGCGGACCGAAGAAGGACGATCTATTTCCGCGAGACCCAGAGTATCGCATCGTCGACGTCGCCGGCAAGGGCAAGGGCATGATAGCGAAACACAGGCTCGCTCGCGGTCAGCTCATATTCTCCGAGGCGCCGCTCTTCCTGTATAACGCGGATATCAAGCCTGTCGGACTCGCGCAGTTCTATCGCGAGCTTCCGGCGCCGGCAAGGGCAGCCCTGCTCTCACTCGCCAACTCGACCCTACCGTCGCTTTTGCCTGCCAGCGCACCCGAGGCGCACCTCGGCCGGCTTATCGACGTGTGTGATACGAACTGCTTCGACATATCGGCGGTGTTGGAGGAAGAAGTGCTCGGTATATTCCTGGTCGGGAGCAGAATCAACCATTCCTGCTCGCCCAACACAACGCGATATTTCAACGGCAAACGTTTCGAGTTCCGCGCGGTGCGCACGATCGAGGTCGGCGAAGAAATTACGATCACATACATCGACGCGTTCCGCCCGTGCCGCGAGCGCCAGGCGTTCCTCTGGAAGCATTGGCGCTTCAGCTGCCATTGCGACGCATGCAAACTTCGCGGGGGAAAGCTGGTGGAGAGTGATCGTCGGCGGATGGAGTTGAAGGGGCTGTTAAGGGCGTGGGAGCGGCACGAAGCGGCGGGATACTTTGACCGGGCGATGAAGCTGCTCGAAGAGGAGGACTATGCGTCCGGTAAGGCACAGTACTGCACCCGGCTCGTCAAAGCGCTTCAGGACAAGGGCGATGCGGAGGCGCTCCAGGCGTGGAGGCCGAAGCTCGTAGAGATTCTGACGGCCGAACGCGGGCCATGGAGCATTGAGTAGATATGGTAACTTCACTTGGTTTGTATGGTTATGGAATGCATCTGTTGTACAACGGTATTGAGCGCGTGATAGCATGGAGCGATAGCTCTGATATAAGGCACCGGAGACTACGCAGTCTCCAGCTCCTTCGACTCGAACCCGGACGGGGCGAGCTCATCTTCCGTCGCCTTCGCGGTCGTGATCTCTCCTTCTCCAGATACCGGTGGTGCCTTCGGATCCACGTCCGAGGAGGGTGTCGGCTCGGGCTTCTTGGTTTCTTCAACCGGGGCAGCGGGCGGGGGACCGCCGGATGGCTTGCGGAAGGACAGCGGCTTCGTCCCCCCACCAGCTAGGGGCGACGCAGTGGATGCCTTCCGGTCCGCCTTGTCTTTCGCAGCTTTCGCAGCCTCCCCGCCGAGCGCCCCGAGCCCTCTCTGCTGCCCCTTATCCGGCGTATCCATGCTCGCCACGCCTCCTGGCCGCTCGCTCGCCCCCTCGTTCTCAAGCCCCAAGCTCTCGAGCAGCTCCGAGATCTGCTCGTCGGTCACGTCCATACTGTTCAGCTCTTGCTCAAAGTCGTCCGTCTTCTGCGGTTTGGACTTGCCGGCCGCAGGGGACTTGGAGGTGCTTGACGAGAGGGGTTGGGTTTGGGAGGGAAGATAGGCACCGGGCACACCGCTCGCTTGCTGCGGCAGGGAGGGGGCGAAGTCCAGATCATCGTTCCAATCTTCCTTGAGCCGGAGGAACTGCTCCAGCTCTGCGAATTCGACCGCTTCCTCAAAGTCCTGGAACGTCTAGCAGGACGGTAAGCCGACGGCCCAGTAAGAGCAGATAGCCACGCACCCCGGGACAGGCGCCGCCCACAAGTATCCCCGGAAGCTCCTGCTTTCCCTGCGGCGCCTTCCTCCTCCAGAGCCGCTTGGCACCCTCGTCGCTCGCGACATCATAGCTCGTGAACGGGATCTTCTTCGTCTGCAGGATGCGCAGGATGTACTCCTGCCGCTGACGCAGCACCGGTTGCATCGTTATCGTGGTGAGGAAGAGCTGGATGGGAGGGGACATTTTGGGCGGGGAGTTAGCGCGATCAAGGTTTGCTGGAAGGACGGTGGGGGTTGTAATATAGTCTGGTCAGCGGAATGTAACGGACAATAGCTTCACGACGCGACCCCGCAGTTTCGTGAGGGTCCGCATTGTAACACGTGCATCTCTGTGCCATACATATGCCATTTTGACATAGGTGTTGAAATATCTCTATATGAGCTTGAGATGCCTGAAATCATATCCTATATGCAGTGAAGCAGTGCCTTTGCTCATTGCATCTGTAGTGTCAAGTCCGGGGACTTGTACATTTAATATAGAAGTCCCCTAACTTGGCATCAGGCTCTCCTCTGGTCATCTGCCTGATCTCCGCTTCTATCTTAACCGGCAAATCCAGACCCAAAGTTTGAAAAAATATCACCCCATATATAGGCAATGATTCTGGGTGTATACAGCTATGTTGAGCATCACCAATTGCAATCCGGGAGATCAGGCCAGAGATGCGACCGCAACATTGTACGGCGGT
This sequence comes from Calocera cornea HHB12733, assembly GCA_001632435.1. NCBI lineage: Eukaryota > Fungi > Basidiomycota > Dacrymycetes > Dacrymycetales > Dacrymycetaceae > Calocera > Calocera cornea. The sequence continues at coordinate 151,519 of KV423968.1, forward strand.
GGCTGCGATCGGTTGCTGGACTGTCGCGACACGGAAGGCCGATCGGCGGACATCCAGGAAACGCCTGGGGTACTTGCTTGCGCAGTAGCCGGATCCTCGTAGGTGGGACAGTATAGTGGTAGTTCCGCCGACCAGGTTGGTTGGTTCGACAGCGGCGGTCGGCGGAATCGGTAGTCCAGGTCGGGCAGAGCGAGGACAGCGTTTGCGCTGGGCCCGGCCGCGAGGCGATTGTGCCGCCGCCTACGCCAAAGGCAACCAAAGATGAAGATGCTGCCGATTACTGCTGCTCCTGCGACACCGAGTACTGGTCTGGTGTCAGTAGCGAACAGAGATGTGGTAGGACGACGAGGACGCACATATAACCAACGAGCTAGTAGGGTTACCTGTATCCATCCGTCGTTCCACTCGATACGAGCTTGCTTGATGGGAAGAGGAGTAGACATGTACCCCAGCCGCGTGCAGTGTGTAGTAAGCAGATGGTGCTGCGATTTTATTAAGCATCACACGATCCCGTTGCGTCATAGGCCGGCCATGTCTTTCGTTCGGCCTGCTCCTCGGCCCTGGCCCATCGGTAGACGCCGCAGCGAAGGCGACGCCTCGAGGACTCCGAGTGGCTTACAGGCGCCAATGGGAAGCACCGATCTGGACCAGAAGAACTGCCGCGATTCAACGCAGCGCGCCGCGCGGCGGGCGCTTCTTTTTGGGCACGCGCCCACTGCAGCGCGTCATGCCGTGCTCGCTTCCGGCCGAACTATCGGGCGCCACCTGCCAGCTTGGTTTGGTTCGGACCAGCAGTGCCAGACTGCAGACAAAGTACGGCAAATGCATTCCAGTACTCCATGACCGACGGGCGGCACAGCAGAAAAGGACGCGTCTTGACCTTGCACTTGGATTTTGATGATCTGATCACCCTGGTCACGTGTGGACCTTCAGTTCGCGGACGCGCGTATCCAGCGGACACGCCTTCTTTCCCGTGGATACTGTAACATGCGGGCGCTATCAATGGCACCATATGATTCTTCCAACCCTGACATCCATGTACTATATACTGTGCTGTAATGTGGTCCAGCCGTACTCTCGCGCCCGTCAGCTTTCACCAGCAGGCGCCGTGCCCCCCACCCCTTGCACATGAGCGACATCCCGCCGTGGTTAGGGGATCGCCTCTATCCCCTCACGCACTTCATTGGCTATCGACCACCCGGCAGCGGCCAGTTGCGGGAGCCGCGGTTCCTCAAGAGCGCACGAGCGAGGAACTGGGCAGCACAGGCTGGGAATGTGCTGCATACGTTCGTAGCGGCCTGGGTGTCGATGGTCTTCCTTGCCCTCATGTCGCAGGGAGCGCCGTACAAGGAGAGACATGTGCCTATGATCATCGCGGGTGGGTCTGCCATGCTCTCGATCCATCAGTACATCAGTAATGCATCAGCGCAGCCTTTGGCGCACAATGCGGCCTCGTCGTCGCCATGTACAAGGTGCCCGCTTCCCAACCGCGCTGCGTCATCGTCTGCAACACCTTGTGCCCGATCCTCGGCGGGGGCATCATCAAGCTCTTCGCGCTCTCGGGTCGGCACAACCTGCAGGATCCGTTCGACGGGGTAAGCTGGGCCTGCGCCGCGACGGCCATGAGCGTCGCACTGGGCGTGTGCCAGTTGCTGGACTTGATGCACCCGCCGGGAGGGGCGAACGCACTGCTGGCGGCGACGAACCTGGAGGTCTACGCGCTGGGCTGGTGGTTCGTCCCTGCAGTGTTGACGAGGTGCGCGACTTGGTGTCCAGGGATCTTGGAGATCTGACCCGTCGAACAGCATGGTCGCCTGGGCATGCATAGTGAACAACATGTTTACCCGAACTTACCCGCAGTATTGGATATCTGAGGCGATCAAGTACGACAACAGTACAAGCAGTAGTACAAGCAGTAGTACGATCAGTATTGTAGAGGAGGCGAAGCCAGAACAGGCCTAGGAGGCCTGAGCGAACAAGTGGGTGTCATATTTCCGTCGGGTTCAGGTTGCGACATCATTCCACAGTAGAATGCACTGGCAAGACGTTGCCCTTCTCTTGTCCTTCCCCTGTCCGCCCATTGGGAAGTCTTTTATACTTGGACGCAGTCGAATACTCGACGTTTATCGGAGCATATCGATTTCTCACTTGTGAGTTAAATCCTGTAGCGAGGGCAGTATCGAGTTGCAGACTTCCAGTCACAAGAGCCCTCGGACAGCCTCGGCGCGTCGGCTGGTCCGCGTCGGCGCTTCTGCATCGCCACCGACAAATCCCTTCGCCTCGTCCTCGACGACTCGCCGTCGTACCGTCGGTCAGGTGCAACACAATGCGACCATCACTTGTTCGATTGGGCGGCAGGTCGGCCTGGAAAGGTGCGCTCACTGCAAAAAAGTCTCCAGTGTGTTTTCTGATCCCAACGGCAGGTCCATACTTCGTCGCATTCCCCAATCTGCGAGAGGCACGCGAGAATGGCGAGGCTATCAAAACACAAGCGCGATCTTGTACCATCCTCCCCAATTTCGTTGGGTCAGCAACGTTCCCTTCTGGGTACCCTGTATACGTATGCTGACTTGTCGTGAAGTCTCAAATTTGAGATACACAATGGGAAGCATGTGCGCAGTTTTCGCTACCATCTCCGAGTGCAGATACTAACACCAGGCTCAGTACATCCCCCTGATGGTAACCGACAAGATGGTGGGACACAAGCTGGGCGAGTTTGCGCCCACGCGCAAACCGTTCTCGTACAAGTGCGTAGCCAGGAATGTCCTGGAAGCCATATGCTGATGCCCCGCTTGCAGGGGCAGCCAAAAGGCGTCGGGATAGAGGATGGATTATTGGTACAGTGCGATGGGGGATGACAGTAATGTTTACACTAATGCGAGAAGGGAGAGAGGCAATATACATCATTAAGGGGCATGAGGATGGCTCACGCCTAGGCGGTGATCTCGATGGGTGACAGGGTGAGGTCGCCCATGCCAGCCGTCATGGCTACCAAGCGAGGGCTGAGCAGCCCTTTCTCCTCCACGAAGCTCGTGGCGCGCTTGTGCAAAACGGCATCCGCTGGAGGGACGTGGAACTCGTCGACGATGGGTATTTGAAGAAGGTTCATCTTCGGTGTGATGACTGTGAAGTTGCGTTAGTGAGGCTCCAGGCCGGCAAGGGACAACATTACCAATCAGCGTATTCGTCTTGATCTCAAGCCAATCTGCTTTCTCGAACGTGAGTGGCTCGCTGGCTATCACGACAATGTCCTCGCGTTTGTCGCGCTTAGACATCTTGTAGTGCCCGCGTGATGTTTCAGAGAAGGTCGTCCCGCTTGAGAAGTACAGCGACGCCGCTTCCTCCGTCTTGCTCGAGATGTACCGGGTCGCGACGACGGTCGATCCGTCAGTGACAGCAAAGTTCATCAGGCTTGGCTGCATACATGTGTCAGCCTCGTTGAACAGGTCAGGCAGTGCCCTCACCTCTGTCACGCCTGCTTCGCGGGCAAATTGGTTCAACTTTGCTATCGTTGCGAGCATTGTCTTCTGGAGGTCCTTATAGGTGAAGGATGCCGCATTAAGGTCAGGCAACTGAGCGCACATGTTAGCCCGTTGCACATACATCCTTACTTGCACTGACCAGTGACAGGAACAAGCCGAATGCCCATTCGGAATCTGCTCAAACCGTTCAGAAATGATCGCTTTTTGCCGAGAGGAACTTGCCTGTGTTGCCAAGTATCTTCTCGTATATTTCATCACGGACGGCGGACTGGACACGTCGCTTGTACTTCATGAAACACGCCAGCTCGCCGTTATGCATCCACTACACGCGGATTAAGCATGCTAAATGAAGGGAATGCACGTGTACATACCATCAGCTGATTGAACTGGAACGGGTGACAGTTGTCCAGGGACAAGGTACCAGCGGTTGTGGCTCGAACATGCGCACTAGGGCACATCGGCACGCATCCACCAGTGATCCAAGGGTGATACGTACAAGACAAGAGGGGACTTGATCTTTTCTGCCAGACGAATCAAGTTGATGTTATTCCATGCCTAGAGACATGCGTCAAGCCACGCGGTCCCAGCCAAGGAATAAGGAAAGAGCGGACAGGTGTCACACTCGTGAAGATGCATGGCTGCCTTCCCATTTCCTCATCGACCTCCTTGTCGTACCAGCCAACACCGAACCCATCGCCATTGATGGGCCGTCGCGTGTCCAGACGGAGGCGAGAGTCAAATGCTTGATTAATAATCGAGTGCGCAGGTCGAGTCAGGAGGTGTGCAAGTTGTATTGGCTCAGTCCCTTTGTATATCAGGAACCGGCACATTGTTGACAGTGAATATCGTTGGAACCGGTCAAAGAAAGCCCAGACGAGAGAAAAGAGAGCAAGAAATGGGCTGACTCGGACAGTTCAGGCTTTTGCGAGATGAATGGCATTGCCGCGGGGGCATATTGCGAATCCTGGGATGATAAGGGTCGGGGTATCACGTGCTGCACATGTGGGTCTCGCGTTGCTCTCTTCCCATCACTTCGAGGTTGAAAGGTACCGTTTACGAGCGAGTATATGATCGCTCCCTGATCCGACCGTGATATCTACCAGGAATCCTTGGCTTGCTCTTACCTGGCGACCATGATGTCTCTGAAGGCTCTGCTCGCTGCACTGATCATAGTGACGGCCGTCGCCGCCCAGGCGTCCTTATCGCCCAAGTACAACCTACTTCCGCTTCCCCGAGAGAGAGCGAAGTTGGAGAATGCATGGACTGCGATAGTTCGTGACGCTTCACGAACTGCCTGTTTTGTGCTGAAACATCTTTCTAGCGGCTCTCTACGGTGCCAAAGCTCCTGAAACGCTACGGTGTAGACGCTTGGTTGGTGAGGGCTCAACTTACTGAACTACATGGCGCACTGCTGAAGTGGTCGAACTCAGATCTCTCAGCGAGAGTATGCCGAAGATACGGTATTCAGGTCATATAAGCCTGCGACGACCTTCTATGCTCGTCGCCGTACGGTGTCCCTCTTCCATGCAAATGAGTCGTCGTTGGCGGGCAGTCCCAATCCAATCACGTGGATCGACATCACCCCCGAGGTATGGACGGATCTCGACCGGGTCCTCGAGGCCTATGACCCAGAAAGGATCGCCATCAACGATGATCCTACTGGGCATATTGCCTTCTCCGATGGCCTGCACAGTGGAGAGAAGAAGGCGGTCTACAAGGCCTTGGGCAAGAAATGGTTCGAGCGCTTCACGACCATTCCTCTGATCGCCATAGAGTTCATCTCGTACCGCGTCGGCGGAGAGGGCCCTGAGGGCCAGCTCTTTTGGTATCGCGCCATGATGGAGAACGTCTGGGCTATGATCGACGAAGGCTTCAGCAACCGGGTCGTAACCCCAGGTCTCACCACGACAACCGATGTTGAGTGGTGGTTCCGGGAGAAGATGGACCACAGTAAGTTTCCTTGTTTCCGAAATTGACTGGCGCTGAAGTTGTCTAGTGAATGTGACAACCTGGTTCCACCCGTCCGTCACCCGGTACCACGCCCCCACGACGGCCTTGGAAGGTCATGATACCTCGATCATCCAACCTGGCGATATGCTTCACGTCGACATTGGCATCACCGCCATGAACATGAACACCGACACCCAGCACTTGGCATATGTTGCTCGGTGGGAAGGCGAGGATGTGCCAGACGGCCTGAAACAAGGTCTTGCGCTCGCCAACAGGATGCAGGATCTTACCCTCCAGTATATGAAAGAAGGCAAGACTGGCAATCTTGTTCTCAAGGAGGTCCAGGAACAGATGGCAGCAGAGGACATCGTCGGGAAGGTATACTGCCATCCGATTGGCGATTATGGCCATGCCGCCGGAAGTGTCATTGGTACGTCGTACGGTAGGTGGGCAAAGCCGGCGCTGACACGCTTACAGGATTCGTGGACCACCAGGAGGGCATGCCGGTCATTGGCGATCTGCCGATCCTGGCACACAGCGCGTATAGCATTGAGCTATCGTCCTCCTACCTCGTTGATGAGTGGGGCCTCGAGCTGCCTTTCCAGCAAGAGGAGGATGTGCACTGGGATGAGGACACCCAGAGCTGGAAGTGGGTGTATGGGCGGCAGGAGGAATTCCACATGGTCAAGTGGCAGCCCTCGCTGGTGAACCAGGCGCTCTAGCAACATGTTGTTAAATTTCGTAATTCCACTCGAGGTGGTCAAAGTATCATGTAGTCCGTTCCTTACAATGCAGGTCATCTGTAGTCTTACATCTCGCGCTCCCCATCGAGCGAGATCACCGCAGGTATTCCTTCGGCCGGGATGCAGGATCCATACCTCCAAAGTCGTACGTCCAGCCCGCCAAATAGTTTGCGAGTTCTATGACAGACCGGTCAGCGTGCGAACACCAAGTAACAAAACGATACGCACGATCGGCCTCGAACCTCGAAGCAGCTTCGGCGTAGACCCGCACAGCGTCTTCCGTGCCGCTCGGTCTGATAAAGCCACGGCCGTCCGGGTATTTTGCCACCTGCGAGTCCACAAACTTCTGGAGATCGGCCGGGTGCGTAAGACGTCGCTCGGCGTCCTCGGTCTGGAACTCATCGCGGTTCCTCACGAGCACCTTCACCAGCCTGTTGGGGAGGTCGGTATACAGCGAGTCCCACGCCTGGGCATCGTAGCGCAGATGGTTCAAGATGACCTCGACGAGCAGCATGTCGCTGATCGCGTCTCCGACGGTGGAGTTGATCAAGTCGACGAGCGCCTTGAGGTCTTTTGTGTTGTCGTCCTGGGTCGGAGTCTGCGGTTCGTGGTTGCGGATGGTATCAAGAGTATCGGAAGAGAAGAGAACGGTGCCGTGGCCATTGGCTTCGAAGTAGATGCCGATGCCGAACTTCTCCGCGGCATGGTGGAGATGCTTCACGCCCGTAGACACGCAAACGAGGGGCAAGCCCTTCGTCTTCTGGATATACTTGGTTGAATTGCCGTTCGCATACGCGGTCTGGACAACCCCGACGCGCGGGGGCTCCTTGAACCCACACAGCTTGACTTTGTCGACAAAGTAGCCCGCAATAAGCGCCGCAATCTTGTCCCCGTCCAGCATGTGGAAGCCGCCCTTCGGGTCGAGGTAGAAGTACATCAGGCGGTCCGCATCGCCGTCCAGCGAGCATCCGCGATGGCCCGGCTTCAGCACGCCCTTGAGAGAAGGGGGCAGCTCCTGCTTCGTCTTGACAAAATCGGCTCCGCACAGGTGGTTCAGGACGCCGGGGACGAAGACATCGGTGTTGGCAAGGGTGACTTGGAAGTCCTTCGGCAGATACTCCAGAAGCTCTTTCATGGCGATAGCGCCGACGCCATTGGCGCAGTCGACAACGAGAGGAGTATCATCCCGGCGTCTGATAAGGCGCTTATAGGCGTTTGCCAGCTTCTCGTAGTAGCCGGGAATGCTCGGCACGCCATAGTCGTCCTTCGTGCCCTCGGTATTGGTTGCGCGCGTGAGATAGTGAAGCTGCGGAGTGGTGCGGATGCCTTCATCGATCGCCTCGCATCCAATAGCCTTCAGGCCCAGCTGCAGCGCCGCCACAAGGGCAAGTCCGGACGGTCGGGTATCACGGGCATATATGACCTTGCACGGCTTGGATACGTCAATCTTGAACTTGCTGCACAGGTCGTCCAGGGCGACAAGGAAGGAAGCAGCATCGGGGGCGTTGGCGATCGTGGTGCAGTACGGCTCCCAATCCGTGGGCAGCATCTCCCCGCGCGGGTCTACGATCTTGACACCGTTGTCGTCCTCCGGGTTGTGCGAAGCGGTGATCATGACCCCGATGAACTTTGACGAGTGACGCTTGCTTCTAAGAGCAGCAATAACACCGACACGGAAGACGACGGACTCGAGCCATTTTGACCTAGACAGAGAGTCAGTCAGGATGGGGGGGCCAGTTACGACGCAGCGATGCCACGCACTGGGTCCTGAACCCTGCCGTCCCGTAGGAATAGACATGCCCCTCCGGCTTTGGGTACTTGTCGCACGCCGCGGCGAGCTCGGATACTGGCAGGTTGTTCTTGAGCTGGAGCGGCTTTAGGCTCTGAGGACCGGCCATAATGGTGGTTGAGGAGAGACGTGTGAGGTCGGGTGGGTGCATACACCGCCCTCGTTCATGCGTGGTGGTGTCTGCGCGTCACGAACGGGTCTGACAAGTACTGCTCGCCACCGCGTCTTCCCTCGATTCATTCCTCGCGCGTTCTCATTCATATTGCAAGTTGGACATTGCCTCTCCGCGCATTCCAGTAACCGCCCTCACCACGGCTGACCCCGGGGGTGTCTCCTCCCCAGCCATGGCCGCCCTCTTCGTCCTGTACAGAGTCTCAGCCCTCCTCGCACGCCTCTCAAACTTCGCACAAATCCTCCTCTTCCTCCCTCTCACCCTCTCCACCCTCGGACAGCCCGCCTTCCTCACACTCTCCCTCTTCCTCACTCTCCAGTCCCTCATCCACTGCTCACTACAACTCATACCCCCGCTCAAGCCATGGCTCACCTTCTTTCAAGTCCCCCTCCACCCCGTGCTTCTCCTTCTCTCATTCAACCTCGCCACCCCGGTTGACGGTCACATCAACCACTGGGTCGAGCTCGTCTCGTGGCTGTGGGGGACGACCCTCCGCTACTCCAGCATCATCTTCGTCGTCGTGGAGGGCATCGCTAGCCTCGTGCTCGTCCAGAACTGGGGACAGGAGGCGATCACGCTCGCAGACCGCGGCGACATCGTCCAATTCGGTCTCCTGGTCGTCGCGGCCGCGGCGTACGTCGCGTCCGCCACATGGATCTACATCTGCTTCTCGATCACCGCGTCGTCGCCGATATCGGCCGTCCTGCTCGGCGTCGCCATCACCTGCCTCATCTTCCTCACCCTTATCGGGTTCATCACGCGCCGGACGAACGTCATCGAGAGCGCCGGCGTCGCCCTGTACCTCAGCTACAACCTCTGGCTGTGTGGTGCCGGCGAAGGCCCGGAAGGGCCCGGTCGCAGTTGGGGCTGGAAGGAAGGCAACCTGCAGTGGACTGAAGGATAGTGGGTAACAGCACCTTGTCCCGGTTTCGTTGTCTTACGCGTGACTAGCCCACCACTGCTGCCTCACATGCTCCCCTATCTCAATACCCTCCTAACGCTGTTGACGTCTACCATACCCAAGACACTGCTCTTCTCGCTCGTCTACCGACTCACCGTGCTGCACCGCGCCGGCAAGGTACTGATGGAGATCACCGCGGGCCCGTGGGACGACGACGATTCGACTGAAATGCGGCCTGTGAGTCCGAGAGCAACGCGTCTTCGAGAACGCCTAACATAATTTCTAGAGCCGACGATTCGCCTACGCGTTGATGATCTACCGGCAGACCATCTTCGTCATTGTATATTCTCATCTACTCTGTGAGCAACTTTCCCACATTCTGTCGTCCTGGGCTGACCCGGCTCTAAGTGCTTGACCACTCCTCCCAGGTCTGGTGGCGATGGATCAACATCTTCTTCACTCTCGCGCTCTGGGCGATAGAGCTGAACCTGACGAATGCTGAGGACCAGGTGCTGGGCAAGGAGTGGAAGGTCGAGTAAGCTGCTGCGCCACAATCGCGAAGGCGCATTCAGACTGCATCGAGCCCTTCCGGTACAACACAACACGATGCCTCAAGCCAGACAGTACAGCGCGGCACATCGATGGGAACATGCTTGGCATTGCATATGGTATCAAATGTGCAGAGTACAGTACATGCATGTCGGGAGACAAGTTCGGTAGACGCGAACAATGATCAGGGTTTGCGGAAGCGTGACAAAGCACCTTTTCTCTCGGGCTCTGCGTTGCCTTCGGATATCTGCTTCCTCTTCTCCTGCTGCTCCTTTATGGCAGCCATCTTGGCCTTGATAGCGACTGTAGCCGGATCAATGACATTTTTGCGCTTCTTGCGCAGGAATCGCTTCATGCTCTTGCTCTTCCCGCGCATCTTGAGCTTCTCCTTCTCCGGGCGAGACGCGCCTTGATCTTCACCATCCTCATCCTCCTCGTCATCTTCTTCCATGGGCTCATCAGACCTGCCCTGGATATGGAGGCGTTCTGTACGAGGCAGACGCGAGAATGACACCGCAGCTTCGGAATACGGTCGCTTCACTACCGGGGCGACTGTCCCAATGAAGTTGGTATCGACAGAGATCATGTCGGGTTGAAGCTGAGAGTCGTGTCAGAACTGTGTAATCCTCTTCAAGGAGTATAACAGACCTTGTCAAGCAAGCCTCGGACTTCACGCTCCCGTCGCCCACCACGCGTCTCGTAGATATCCGCCTCGTAGGAGTCGGGGTTCGGCTCTCCCGCTCCAGGGACAATCATAGTGGAGAATCCCGCTGCGTGCCCGACCGCCAGTACATCTTCGAAAGGCTGGAAACGAATGGATGACGATTGAGTTGGGAGATGGTGCGACATGTATAGGGAGGGCGGTTTGGCGCTCCCGTCGAGGAGTGTGTTCGAGGCATAAACCTAAGTCACCAGTCAGCGATTGCCATTCACCTTAGGATGACCTGTGCTCACGTTGACCTTTCTACCCCTCGAAAAAGCGAGCAGACCACGTCCACTCCATTCCACAATACCTCCCGAACCACTTCCTATTGGCTGCCACTCTTTAACGCACTTGCCCCAGTTGCGAGCGTCCCAGATCTTCACTTTGGAGTCTAGTCCGGTGCTAGCGAGGTATCGGCCTTCGCTCTTGGAATCAACCGCTAGTCCAGTAACAGGACCAAGGTGTGCCTGGAGCTGAACGACGGGCTTCGGCATGTTTGGAACCCACAACGTGACTGAACCGTGCTGGTGGCCCAGATTGACCACCGCGTTATGCGGATTTTGGCACATCGTGGCACATGCGCCCATTTTCGTTCGCTGTTCGGTTATCACCTGGCCAGTTGACGTGTCTTGATACTTGAGATAGCCAGTGTTACCCTGCGAAAAGTAAGCACAGGGACGTAGTATGCCAACTGAGGATACACACCACGCTGACAAGAAGATAGTGATAAGGCAGGAACTCCAATCGGTTTGCATCGATATGCGATGAAAGCCTATGCAGTTCAACGCCATTGGCATCATAGATGTAGACATATTTCTTCTGAGCAACTGCAAACATGGTGTAATCATGGAGGAATCTAAGCCCGTGCCTCAGATAGAGACACGTAAATCAGGCTGGTCACGTACGTTACATCGCGCACAGTCTCCCGCAGTTGCAGTTCGGCCAACACATTTCCCGTCTGCCAGTCAAAAGTCGCGACATGTCCGGCCTTCCCAGCAATTGCGAGATGACGGCCTGAATGGTGTCAGAATGATGAATATCAGAACGAGGGGGACTGACCATTTCTCGTCCACCTGAGATTGTAGTCCCCTCCATCCAGTTTGACATCTCGTCTCGATTTGGCCGTTTCCAGACCAATCTCATTGGTGATATCCTCCTGCCCAACCTTCCAGGTCCTCTCCAGCTCTCCTTCGACCTCTAGCCCACCAGGGACGTCGGGTAATAGAAGCTCGGCATCCTTCCGAGCAAGGAGGGCGTGTTGCTTCTGGATGTGTTGCCGAGAAAGTCGCGACTGAAGGAACCTTGACGATACTTTAGTGTCTGCTGGGTGCGTTTTGGGCAGATCGTCCTCGGGTAATTCGAGAGATTTTGGGAGATGAGTACGTCTAGCGATCGAAGCAACCGTCGCATCAGGGCCCGAAGGTCGGGACGAACGTTTCTGTCCATTTGAATACTTTCTTGGCTTGGACGGACCGGCCTTCGCAATAAGGGCGTCCATCGTGAGATGGTAACGGTCGTGGAGAGGGAAGTGCGAGGAGCGCCCAAAAATGTCAAAGAGGAAAAGTGGCGCAAAACTCGCGACTTGCAAGTCAGGGTCTTCGGCGCTTCTTGACCGCGGAGGCCGCCCCGGTCGTGGCAGCGGCGCGGTTTGGACCACGACACATCCCACCATGCTAATCACACAGGATGTGGTGAACAAGCCGAACGTGGGCCATTGCATTCATGTGGAGAATATGCACAGCTAACAAAGAGAACAGTGTGCATCCCGGCTCCCGCCAACGAGCAAAACTGTCGTTATTGGAGTTGACCTCGACCCCCAAACTCGGTGCAAGCATTGGCATGGGCCCTTTGACATCATCGCTCTGCGATTTAGATGCTGCGACCGGTTCTATGCCTGTCATGCATGCCATGTCGAGCTTGCGGATCATGTTCCGATACGGTACCGGGCGCGGGATGATGCTGCAGTGCCTGCTGTTCTATGTGGTGCTTGCAGTCATGAGCATACAGTTGACGAGTACCTTGGGAGGCAGGGAGACCAGTGTGGCGTCTGCGGAGCTGCGTGGAACCCCGGATGTCGACTGCACATCAAGCTGTACTTTGATCCTAGTTGACCTTGCGAGGTCAGTCTGGAAGCATGGTATGACATTTGGCATGGATACATGATAGCGGCAGCTAGGTACCGGAGCGTTACAAGAACATCACACTCGCTATGACACCTACTCCGATGTGGCCCGGTTCGTGACTCTTGCTGTTGCACTGAGTCAACGTCCGAAAGAGGTTAGATTATGACGAGCTCACATCTCAGTCGTCATACTTCGACTTGTATGGCTCGACCTTCCCCTTGCTCACCTCGTCCCAGTTCATGGACAGGGAGGTGCCGTTGGATTCCGTGTAGCTCTTGATCATAGCCTTCCTCACATCCTCATCGGCATCAGCATACAGCTGGCCACGATGTCAGTCTAAGCTTGAGGAGCGGAGTGATGTGCGCACCTTCGCGAACATCTCGTTCGCTGTCAGGCGTCAAGTCAATCCCACATCGTCTCAACCTAGTCACGGATCACTCACCAGCAACCTGCATCAAATGGGTTAGCTGCTGGACAGAGGGAGGAGGCAATAGGACGTACATCGCCTCCAACATTAGGATCCTCGGTGACGGACTTCTCTTTCTCGGCAGAGAGGATCTGGGTCGTCAAGGAATCCCAGTTCTTGTGTGCCTTGCGCACCGGGCTGGACGGCTCGGAGGTGACTGGAACGTGCTTAACGACTACTCGGTGCATAAGACACAGCGATATACGTGAAAGACTGACATAGACGTACCTGGATCCACCTCCCCCGTGATAGCCGGCCACCGTCCTGGCGCCTTCTTGACCAAGCCGATTTCCACCTTCATCTTCATGACAGTGTACCCGCTCGCCTCCGTATCGATCTCGGTGGGCAGCGGCTCCAACACTAGCTGTTGCTGATCGTAGGTGAAAGTCATCTAGCCATCGAAAGTTGGTATACACAGGGCGGTTGTTGTAGACGAAAACGTACGCTCTTGGGAGCGAGCTCGACCTTGACCTTGTCCGCTTCCGCATTCTTGATGTAGACGGTGACAGTCGTCTTGTCGTCCGTCTGATACCATTCATACCTAGACGTGACATAAGAAAGGATATAAGAAGCAGCCAGACAGTGCATGCCTGGGCTGAGTGCTCATGTTTGTTAATGACTCGAATTGGATGTAGGCAAGCTGAAATGAGGGAAGGCATAGTGGCGAGCACTGCACACCGCGCTTATTATATGCCGCAACTCGCGTTCTAGGGTTTTCCGTCGCAGTGGGCCGGGCCCGTGACTCTTAGCAGACATTGCCGCGTTGCTTTCCCACACCGTCCCTCGGCGTTTGAGCGGCATGATTGAGCCTTTCATAACAAGGAGTCATAGCATTGCTTGTGAACCTGATGGTCATGAAGAGGTAAAAATACGGTGCAAGAAGTATGCTCTTGCGTTGAATTCATCTTCGCTGGGTGCACATGGGCACCTTGCAAACCCTGTTGTCCCTTTTTAGTCCTGTATCCGAAGTATAACTCACTTCCAAGACACTAGTTCTCCAGGCATAGCAATGCAGCTGCGAGTAGCACAGCTGTTCCTTCGTCGCTCTGCTGGGCCGACCGTTTCGGTAAGTCTACTCAGTTTACATTCAAGACTCGTGAGCGGGTAGGGGTGCTCTGGAAGTCTACCTCAAGCGGCTTAGCCAACTGCATGGAGGGTTACTCTTACCAGGAGTTATCCACGAAATCGAAGTGCCCTAAGACAACCTGCATGCATTCGAACAATCTAACACTTAATATTGGCAGACTGTCACAATTGCGTACCACAGCAGGAAGAGGGAGATTGGGACACGCGCCTGAGCCGTCGATGCATCCATGCTAGCACTCGAACAGCCACCACTTCCGGGGAAATAGCTACGCGTGAAACCTGAAGGTTAGAAATAATGACTGCATAGGAAGAGCTCTTTATCGCGCTTATTGATGGGCCTGCAGGATAGCGTCAGATATGAAAGCTGCCTGGATGGCTTGCCCTCCGAAGTAGCGACCGTTGAGACCTTCGACTGCCTTTGAAGCGGCTTCAATCGTCTGAAACTTAACGTAGATCTCACCCTGAAGTGGACCCTCAGAGTCAATCGGAATGCAAAAACTGCGAGACTTACCTGCGAGTCCGGTTCCAGTTTGATGAAGTCGACAGGGCCGTACTTGTCTGCGCATTCTTGCTTGACATCGTCCGTGAGCTCCTTAGCCCAGTTGGGACCGTTATCAGCCGCCTCCCTTGTTACTCGGGGTCAGTTTTGACCATTTGATTATAGCATAGTGGCACTCACTGTTCAGGCTCTCTGAACATGTTCCGAAGGAGCACCGATCTCGACTGCATGGCTACCTTGGGCAGGTTTGCCATGGGTCTGCGAAGGCAAGGTCAGGCAATGCATGCTTCTCACAAGCGAACCACGAACGTAGTAGTGGCCTTTGGCGGGTCGATCCTGGCAAGCTTTTGCATCAGTGCCTGTCGAGAGGCTGCGTTCAGGTTACCGCCTTTACAGTCGTCAGCAGTGGTGTGAGCAAGACAACACAATAACAAACCCCCGCTCTCGTCCAAGCTATCACTCTGCGATTGATAGCGAATTGCACTGCCCTTTTCATGCACAGTGTTCACCTTGAGCTGCGGAGGTGCGTGAGATACGGAGCTAATAATGCACTAAATGAAGTACCTGTCGACCAGCCAGGTCGAAGCCATCCATCGCTTCGAGCGCCATTCTGGCATCTTCGGATCGTTTGTATCTGTTGAAGATGAGTGAAGGGCTAACGCGAAGCGTTGTTTGGCGCTTACTGAACAAAGGCGAACCCTTTACTCCTGCCCGTTAGCGGATCCCTATGCAAATCAACAAACTCGAGTTCTCCGAACGGTTCAAAGACCTGTTTGACGTCGCTTTCAGTCAGATTGAAGTGAAGGGAACCGACGTAAAGCCTGGATGATATCAGCGATAATGTACAAACGATCCGGTGAATAGCTTACTGCATAGATCCAGGCAGGGGAGCAGTGACGCCGGGCGGAAGATGCATGGAGCTACCGCTGGCTGCGACTTTGTTCCTTTCCGACTCCGTCAGCTGAACCATAATAGGCAGGCCCATGACAATCGTCCCAGTGAGAGCAATAGCGCGAGAGACCATATCGATGGAGCTGAGCTCGACATATGCGATCCTAACGGCGATAAGAGTCTGCCCTGGAAGCGGAGCGATCATGCTCACCCTTTTGAACGCCTCGAGACGCGATCTGTGACAATCCGAACATCCCTCACAGAGCCCTCTCCGAGCTTCTCTTCAAAGAAGTAGCCGAGATCCCTTGCAGTGAGGCGAGCAGCGAGCTGTGACACGAAGACAGACCTCATTTCAGAGTCCTCCGTGTTCTCTGGCTCGGGCGGAGGTTGTGGAATCTCGTAGTTGGGAGACGATCGCCTGCATCACTGTCAGTCAGCCGCGTAGATACATGACTATATGCAGTTACTGACCTGCGCGCCGGCGGGGGCGAGCGAGGGGGCCTGGGTCCTGGCTCGTCTCTGTCACGCGAGACTCGTCGCTCGACAGCCATGGGGCGTGGAGGGCTTCCAGGCTCGCCGGGAATATACGTGTCAGCTTCGATAGACCTTGGACCGCGCCTTCGGGGAGACGGGCCTCGACGGGGAGAATCCTTGAATCGATCTCTCGGAACGGAGCTACGTTCACGATCGAGATCTGGACTGCGGCGACGCTCCCGCCTACGTTCACGGTCGTGATCAGGTTCGTCGACATCCATGTCACCGTCGCGGCGCCTCTCTCGGCGACGATCTCTCTCAGATCCACGGCGACTGCTAGTCTCGCTCTTCGCATCGCGACTCTTGGTATCCATGTCCTCGTCTAGATCGCGTTCACGAGTCCTGCCGGATGCAGCTCCCATAATGGACAGGCCAGACTTGGAAACCTCCGAACCTGCTTCCGTGCTGACTCGAGAGCGTTCAGGACGAGGACTGGGTTCCTCGGCCTCGGACCGCTTGCGGTGGCGAAATTCGCGATCGCGGTCACGGTCTGAATGCCGGTCAGAGGGTCGATCTCTGTCTCTGTCCCTCTCACGATGCCGTTCCGACCGTTCCTTGTCGCGGTCCCGCTCACGGTCCCGCTCTCTGTCGCCACGCCGTTCCTTCTCCCTGTCCCTTTCATGACGGTCGGACCTATCCTTCTCACGCCTTTCGCGATCCCTGTCACGGGAGCGAGAGCGATGGCGCTTCTCCTTGCGCTCTTTTCGGTCATCAAGGTCCTCCTCAGGGGAGCGGGGGCGCTTGGACCTGGAAACAAGTGAGCTCATAGATCACATCGGCCCATGACGGCTTTTACCTCGAGTCGGAATGACCGTTGGTTGCAGTGGGCGACTCCATGATACAATGTATGTCAAAGTGATGTAGAGCTATGCGAGATTTGCGGAGGTGACAGCAGCTGTGGTGATACACGAAGGATTGGTGAGAGCCGTAACCCTATGTCGATGAGTTGGCGTGCGGCGAAAGATGAATTTTGCCTCCGTGTGGGGAGGGGCTAGCTCGCCTTCACTTAGGGCCGGTTGTGATGATGCAACGATGAACCTGCATGTCATTGGAGAACAGCAGCTAATAGTACAGTGTGACACGAAAGAGAATGGGTATCTATGATCTGGTCACACGGAGACCTCGCGCTTAAGTAGCGGTATCTAGGTGCATCAGAAGTCAGCACAGAGCGGAACGGCAAATGATGCAGACACATACAGTAATAGTATTCATCGATCAACGGAACCCAGTCTCGCACAAGAGCGCTCAGCAAGTTGACAAGCGGAATATTCTCGGTTCTCATAGCGAAGCCCTCTAGTCGAGGTCTAAAGCAGGGTGATCAGCACTGTTCTAAGATGTCGAATGGCAACCTACCTCGTGAAATCTCGCCACACGGGCCCCTTGAACAGATATAGCGCAAGCTGTCGATCGCGCCTCGAGTACTCATTGGCAAGAATCTCGCTGGACGCGGAGAACGGCAGTGTGGATGGTCGCAGACGCCGCGAGAGGAAGTCCAAGAACAAAGAAACCAGATAAGGAAGGGATGGAGACTTGGAATAGGTCAGAGAAAGGACTAGGGGCCATGTGAGTCTGGAGAATCATTGTAGACTTGGCTGTATGCGCACCATAGATGAGTGGACGCAGAATTGAGACGATCTCGGACAAGGCAGCCGTGCCTGAGACCTTGGGTACCAGCGCTCGTGCCTCTCGGACGGCGGTGACCTTGAGCGCCTTTGGGAGGAGGTAACCATTGATATCAGCAGCCTGCGCAGGTGTGACAGGGAGCTTGTTGGCCGCAACACGGTTGTTCTGGAGATGCGCTGGCGTCTCGATCGGCGCGGGCAGCTCGGGCTTCGCATTGTAGATGTCGTCCGGCATCTGGATGTCACGTTCGGGGAGCAGGGGGCTGATGATCGGCCTCGATGTAACCCGCAGCAAGACCAGTCGGAGGACGGCCCTGCGATCCCAACGTCAATGGGACGACAGCCGTATGCATGGAAGAAACTGACTTGAGGAATTCCAACCCGACCACACCTCTCCACGCGCCCTGCTTACCGTATTTCCTCCGGAGTAACATCTCGATCACGAGCTCGCAATGCCGCACTGCCTCGAGACTTCTTGCCGCCCACTTGTAAATCGCGCTCTTGTCGCTCCAAGCCCGCGTGTATCGCATATGCGGGGTCGGCGGTATGACCGGCTTCTTGTCTTTCGCCAGAGAAGTCAACAGTGTATCATGATACAACGACACCATATTCAAGCTAGCCGCAACTGCAGCCTCCGTATCAGCAGGCCACTCAACAATGTCCGTGGTGCAGGCTCACGGCTCTCTGATGCTAATTCCGCATCCTTGAATCGCCCAGGGAGGAACCACGTCAGCGACCGTAGCGAGCTTTCGATCGTAGAAATCGCCGATAGATGGGAGACCAGAAAGGACTCGTACGCGGCGACTGGTGAGCTCATCTTGACCAGTAGGGTTGGTGCAGAAGGTGTTGATCTGCAAAGAGTCGTGAAGAGATGCACCCCTGGGGTTGCGTGTGCGCGTGATTGCAGTGAGGCGGGAAATGCTCCCGTTCTCAGGGTTTCGCGTTCGAGGCGGGGTTGGACGTCGAGCAAGCCCTCGCCGACGTTCACTAGGGCAAGGCGCTCTGGTTATCCTATGGATTCACTAATACCGTTCACTACATCAGGGTCTTTGGTAGACTGTGTCGACAGTGAGCCCTTTTCAGATGTTCTTCCCTCCATGCGTTGACATTCTGTCGCAGAGAAGGTGCTCATCGTTCTTCGTGACGGCCGCAAGCTCGTCGGTGTCCTGCGCTCGTACGACCAATTTGGTACTGGACTCTAACTCATCCGCGAGTGGTTACTGATCCAACCGGTGATGCTGCTATTTATCAGCCAACCTGGTACTAGAAGACTCGTATGAGCGCATCTTCCATGGACTGGAGTACGCAGATGTTTGGAAAGGCGTGTTCGTGATTCGTGGAGAGAATGTGGTATTGCTGGGAGAGATCGTATGTTCTACTATCTCGTCTGAGATCCCAGAATGAAGCTCACGGCGTTGAATAGGACTTGGATTTGGAAGACGAAGTGCCGCTCATACAGGTGCCCTTACAACAGATCCTGCCGCTACACAACGCAGAGAACGACGCGAGGAAGAAGAGCGAAGTCGAGAAAGGGAAGATCCTCATGAAGCACGGCTTTGTGAAGGAAGGAGGGGAAGGTGATGGATACTGAGCGTCATCCTTCTTGATGTTCGGACTCGGGCGGAGACGAAGGATGTGGTACGGGCTTTCCCAAACGATGCCAAGACCGCTTGGCTTCACGACATCTTCTGTTGTAACAGAAGGGTTGTGAGAGGTCCGACGCGTACCACGCCATGGGCAGGCAGCGTGAGCGGAGACATACCCTGGGAGGGTACACTGATATGGGCAAACTCTGCATGCATTGTAACCGTCGAGGTTTCCCCACCCACCACCAGTGATTGTAGCAGACTGTAATTTGTGCCAAGTACGACCAGCGATTCGTGCTGCATGCAAGATTAGCTGCGTACACCATCTGAAGATGAAACTGCATCATAGGCTGTGCCCCACTATGATGGGTGAAATCTGGGTTCTGATGAAATTCTACAATGCACACAATCTCGAGGTACACAAAGCATTCCCCAAAGTCAGGGTAGATGGGTGAGAACAGGGCGCTTGCCACCCAAGCTGGATGCTCGCCGGCGGACTCGGAGGTTGCCTGTCTCTTCGAGCTAGTGTGGCATTGCATTAATCAGCAGGGTCTTTGTGAGCGCGTTGTGGAACGTCGATGAGGCCGAGAATGTATGAAGACGCGTCGAGGGCGGGGACACAAATGCCTCCGTCATGGTGCGGTTGCTAAGTAGATCGCCTGATTGGAACGCGGACACGAAAAAGGAAGCGGGCACAGAGACGCCCCCCCCCTCGCTCATCACACGCTTCCCGCGTTCCTGCCTGCCAAACTCTCCTTCGTACCTTCCCGCACCCGTCCCCCCTTCTTGTTATTGTCCGTGCCCATCTCCCCATTGCTCGACCCATCCCGGCCGACGTCCATTCCTTCACAAACAACACGCTCCCTACAACCCCTCTCTTCTTTGTTCTCCCGTCTCTTCTGTATACGCACCCACGCATCGGTACAACACCACCATGTCGCCCTCTACTCCATCCAAGCACCTGACTAGGGACGAGATTGCTGATGCTGCGCGTCACAAGGCAGGTCGAAGCAACCTCTCCTTGCACATTGGTCGCTAACGTGCCATGGCCTTTCCCAGCTCATGACCTACAAGATGAAAACGACCGCTCCCCACGCAGCATCGCCTCCTCCCATGTCAAGGCCATCCTCAAGCATCACCACTCCCCGCAACAATCGTCACTCCCGTGGTCCCTCCCTCTCGTCCCCTGCGACCAACGTACAGCGTCATTCACCCCCTCTGACTGCCTCTACGCCCTCAAGTCGGCCTCCTTCGTCCCAAACCAGCTCCTCGCGTCCCCAATCTCATCACCGTCGCAATTCGTCCCTCTCCACGAGACGAGAGTCAAGGGAGATTATGGGTGCTTCTGCGCTGTCTCTTCCATCTTCTCCACAGACCAACAACGAGCAGCCGAGCGGGAGAGATGACGCATTGCGGGCTTTGGAGGGCCGTCGGCCGCTCAGCTTCGTGAAAGGCTTCGAGCAGGTTGTTGTCCCCGACTGGAAGACTCCGACGGTCGAAGCTCAATTCGACTGGCCTCCGTGTAAGCATATATCTACCCCCTTGACATTCATCACTAAGACGACACAGCTTCAATACCGACGGCGGGAAACGGTGCATTTGGTTCTGCCTCACTTGCGGGCAAGCGAGACAGTTTCGGCAAGAATCTCGTCGCTGTCGCAAGTCTGAAAGACCAGCTGCAGACCCTGCTGGAGGAAGAAGAAGAGGAGGACGACGAGTCAGGTGTGGGCAAGAAGATGCGCGCAATTCCAGCTGCCGCTGCGCTACCGGCAAGTTCACCGCAACGCCAGAGGCCAACAAACTTTCGGCTGGAACCCTCTGCACCGATCTTACCAAGAAAAGTTGTGGCGGAGCAGGCAGCAGCCGCTCGTCTCCGGCCGCTGTCTCTCGCCGCGTCCTTGCCATCACCCGCTCTCACTCCGTCACCTCGATTGAACTCGCAGGGCATTGAGCCATCAACTCCCCCGCTTGGTGCTGGCGCATTCACCACATCTCCCGTCAAGTCTATGACTCCATCGACCCCGTCCGGCCCGGTTCTCCGTTCCCTGTCCCTCGCCTCTGCATCACTCACTCCTTCGCCGCCGACCCCTTCTGTCTCGCCTTCTGGTCAGTCCAACCTCTTCAACCCTCGGTCTGGGGCTGTATCCTCCTCTGGATCCGCGGACAGCGTCAAGCAGATGCGGCGGATGAGCACGCTGTCGTACCGCAGCTCTCAGAGCTCATCAGGGGGCGGTCGGGCATCACCTGCCTTTTCTCTCGCCTCATCCGCTGCTATCGAACCAAGTGCACCCAAGCCGGTATCCCCAGTATCCCCAAACCAAGACCGTGCCCTGCAGCTGCAAATCACATACCTGCAGCAAGAAAATGCCACTCTTTTAGGTCGCATCGCTGGCCTCGAGAAGTCGCTGCGCCAAAAAGAGAAGCAGGAAGATGCTTCCCAGCAGCTTAGAACCCGTGTGGGTGACTTGGAACACCAGGTCGAGATGCTGAAGAGCCGCCTGGAGGTCGAACACAAGGATGCAGTTTCTGCCAAAGAAGTTGCCCGCAGGCTGAGTGAGCGACTCTGGGAGTTGGAACGAATGCGCGACGCAGCACTGGCCAACTCTTCCAGCCCGACATCTCCATCTCTCCCGCACTCGAAGGGCACGTCCGCGAGCTCGCCGCGCTCGCTCTTCTCGGGGCGCACGTCCGGTCCAAGCAGCTTCTGGGGCGGAAGTGTCGGCAATCAGAGCGTGGGCAGCATGACGGATGTCGACGAGCCATGGGCTCCGCCGGCCGCAACTGGTGATTTGGGTGTCTTGCCAGAAGAGGACGAGAACGAGGAGCATGAAACAGCTCATCACGAAGACGAGGAGGAGGATACGCAGGAAGTGGACTCGACCCACCAAGTTGGCATCGAAGTTACTCTCCTGCCCGAGTCCACGGGTCTGGCGGACTGCGCGTCGCCGCCCTCGTCTGCTGGATCATCCGGTCGGGGCAGCATGTCCGCCTATTCTGTTTCAAACACGTCTACCTCCGAAGCAGAAGCTCAGAGCTTAGCGGTCCTCGAAGGAATGGCTTCTGAAGGCGACGCCTATCTCAACGCCGAACCTGTCGAGGATTGGGTGGGAGGGCTGCAGGAGGTCGAAGAAGATCAAGGAGAGCGGGCAGAGTCAGACGAGGCATACGGGTCGCTTCCAAACCCGTATGATGCACCGACTGTGACCCGACCTGAAGCACCCTCTGGTCTGCCTCAAACTCTGGCACCTTTCTCAATGCCCGCTACTCCCATGACGCCGACAACGCCGACTCCGCGGACACCCACAGCGGCCTCAGTCCAGTCCTCATTCCCAGCACAACCTCCGAAGGCCATGGCGCCTGCCAGACACGCCAAGACAGCGTCACAGGCACAGATGATGTCTTGGAGGTTCCCCAGTGGTGCTGTGAAAACACTGAAGGCAAACGATGACGACGAAACGGACAAGTTCTTCACCTTGGACGAGGAACTCCCTCCTAAGCCCGCGACCGGCCTGATCGGGAAGCCCATGGGTCGAAAGGAAAGACGGAAGAAGTCTATCATGCGTCCGTATTTGGGCGATGACGACTTTGACGACATCCAGATAGCCAACATCCCCATTGCCCCACACCCCTCCGTTCCGCTCCAGGTGGCGCCGTTGAAGGAAGCATCACAACTTCGACATATCGGTGCACCCGCACCCGTCAAGCCGCGCGCTTCGTCTCCCACTACCACCCCAGCACCGACTTGGTCGATGCGAACGCCATCGCCGCCCCGCGCTTCTTCCGACAGCTCGTCGAGCCGTATCCCTGTCCAGCCTCGCCAGTCCTCCGCGTCGTCCACGCCGCCCCCGTCCACAGGTTCCGGATTCTCGTTCACCAAGCTCACGTCCGTGTTCAGCTCTTGGGTGGCTCCCCCGCCGCCGCCCTCCCTTCCGCGCATCACTATCTCCTCTGTGCCTCAACGACCTTCACAACCCGCACAGTACTATGCCCCTGCTGACTCGCCCAGGGCATCGTCATCTCGTGTGACCCGGACAGTCTTGCCCGCGCGTGCCGTAGGAAGGGACGCTCAGCCGACGCCTGTACCATCCCCCTTGGAAAAGCTCGACTTTCGAAGTGGCGGATGTCGGCACTGCGAGGCCCAAGTGATCGAGCTTTAACCGCACACAATCCAGTGCGAAGGACTCTGCGATGCCTATACCAACCATATATATCTTCTATAGGACACGACCATTTCCACCCTTCTGCCATTCTTCGCGTCGTCGTCCTCTCTTCGTTTGCGTACATGCACCTTGATGTTTCCCTAGTGATGCCATTCACGTTGCAGTAACGCATCACGTCCCCTCTTTTATTCCAGAAGTACAGTTGATGTAGTATTGTCTACCAACATGTAAAACTCTCACGACTCGAATGGATATCTGCGATATTCGGATCCCCTTGATTAACAATTTGATGTTGAACCACCACCCCGTTGTGGAACGGATGCGTCGTCGCACCATGCCAGCTAGGGTTTATAACATTCCAGTCTCTACGCTGCTGTCCATGATAACCCTGGCACACCAAGTCAGGGTTTTGTGCTACTTTGGGGCAACCCTAACCCAGACCTCCTATAGTGACTTCATGGTTGGTTAGGGTAAGAGTTGTTGTGAGGGCACACGGTAACCCTACAAGGCCGCCAAGAGTAGACAGAGATTGGAGTCAATGGTAGAGCAATAGAGTAAGTCAGGTGGGCAAGGATCTATAGCCGATTTGAGCATGGTCAGGGTTAGACTTAGACCCGAAAAGGGCCTGTTACATGTGAACATCACTAAAATGCATCCGCATATGGGCCCTGAAGGAGAACCACGCAAACCACCGGTCTCACTTTTAACGCGGAATGATTCTATAGGGCTGTCACCTTTGTAGGCCCTAGGGTTGCAGGTACAAAAGGGTGGGTGACGGGTACAAGACGCGGGGTAGGAGGTAGACCCTGACGGACCCTAGGCTTGGCACGGAGCTCCCGCGCAGGAGCAGCGTGAGACGGGATGGGACTGGGCTCACGCTCCTCCTGCACAGGAGGAGTGTGAGATAGTAGTCACGGGGGTCTAGGAAAGGAAGAGCATGAAATGATTTAATAGGGGGTTTACCTTTGTAGGCCCTAAGCAGTGCACCGTCCACCAATGGGGCAATGGAGGCTCCGCCCCGTCCCGGCCCATACCTTGCTTTCCTCACCTCCCTGCCTGTCCTCTCATTTTCCGTCATGCTGCTTTTGCACTCACCATCAATGTCAGTGCCATGGATTCCATCAACCTTAGTGCTGTTCAAGTCGATCTCCTCCCTAACAATCTGCTTGACGCGTGGACCCAAATTGCCACTTGCAATCTGTGGAACGACTCCTTCTGGGCTGCTCATGAGCTCTATTCTGTGACCCTCATGTATGGTGAGAATAGTCCTTTTACACTGGACTCCCCGGGTGGCTTCAATAGCCTGGAGAGCCAGATCAGCACGGAACACAACTGGGCACTCATCGATTGCTATGTGGTTGCGCTTGCTTATGTTCAGTAGTAAGACCCCATCCAATACCATCCAGTTCCAAGCTAGCCTCTCACCCGGCTCAGTGCTTCTTATGCCAGCCAACCTGTGCCCGTGGTTGGTGACCGCGCCGGCATAACCTGCCAGTTCACCGATGAAGAGGATCGCGTCCACAAGCACGATATCTACCCTGTTGCTTTTTCCGAGGACCTTTGCAATGTCCAGGCGCGCGGCCTGCCAAACTTCCTTGCGAAGCGTCTCGTGACCCTCAACACGACTCATTCCCAGGAGGACAACACAGAGCCTCCGTTACGTGGTATTCGCTATCAAGGGTATGGTTCGGACAAGACGGTCTATTGCCACACTCCGCCGGAGCACGACACTTTATTGGGTGAAGAAACGGCGTGTCTTGTTGCTTGTGGCACCACAGGCTCTCACGTGATGAAGCAGGATCGGTTCATCCGCAGGATCTATAGTGTTTTCATGGTTGGTTAGGGTAAGAGTTGTGGGTCTGGGCTGATTTCAGGTCTGAAATACGTAAAGTCGTTCCCACAAGTTTACGTATTAGCCTCATCAGCAGATGTAAACTCGTGGAAACGACTTCACGCATGGCCAATATGAACACATCTGAATAGCTTTAGACTATTTAGTGCACCTCTGCTGGTCTTTTCACGCCCTTTTCTTCATTAACACCCATTGTGTATACTTGGTTACAGCAAGTATCTGATATACTGGGAAGGCGGTTGACACCATGTCCACTCATAGCATGTTGAAGCTAGTATTGGAGCTTGGTGGTTGAGCACGGTCCCCACTTTATGTGAACCTTAGACTCCCCGCCCTTGGAAGCCCCGCCTCCTCTTCTCTCCTTCCACACGTATTAACACTAAGCGCTGCACAGGGTCCAAATGGGGCATTTGGACCCCCCCAGCACGGACGTCGTTTCCACAACGAATAAGTATTATTATTCAAAATAAAAGAGTGCGCCCGGTAGGGGCGCATCTCACCGTTACAGAACGCGAAGAAAAAAAGAAAGTAATAATACCATTGTTGAGATACGCGTCCCGTCGGGGGACGCGTATCCAACGTTTTGGCCGTGTCGCGAACTTCGCGTTCGCGACGCAACCCCGGAGCGAACGC
>KV423969.1:6293-52330 GCA_001632435.1 Calocera cornea HHB12733
TCGGGGAGGCGGGCGACCAAGGCGCGGATGCGCTCGGAGTAGTCGTCGTGGGCGTCGCAGAGCGTCTTCGCCCACCAGGCGTTGATGAAGCCGGCCGTGCTCTGGCAGATGTCGTTGAGCAGGCGCGAGAGCCTGACGTGCTCGGCGTTGGGCACTTCTCCGTCCCAGAGGTCGTCGTTCGGCTGGCGAAACCTGCCAGTGACGAACGGCGACCACCAGACGAGGCGAAGGGGCGCCCACCAGACCATGGCGTTGGTCGGATCGCTGGGCGGGCCGGGGCAGTATCCTCGATGAGGATACCGCTCGTCGTACGGCCGCGGGTAGACGGTCGGGTCGAGGGGACCGCGCGCCCAGAGGTTGTGCATGTTCTCCGACTTGACGAAGGGGACATCGCCGTCGTCGAGGTCGCTCTGGCCGAGGTACCAGGCCTTGAAGCGCGCCTGGAAGTCGCTCCAGTGCTGCCGGAGCTCGAGGTCGGTCGAGTTGGCGATGAGGAGGGCGGGGTCTTCGATCTGCAGCGCGGCGTACTGCTCGACGCTGTATCGGTCCGCTGGGAGCAGGCTTGCGCTGCGTCGGAGGAGGGTCGGCTCGTTGGCGAATCGATGCACCGTGTCGCGCGCGAAGCGCTCGTAGAGCGTCAGGTGTCGATGGCCGGTGAAGTTCGGCCTCGGTGCATCTGTACAGTAGTTAGTACACTGCATTAGAAAGTTATACAAATGGATGCTTACCAGGCTTCCATTTGTATCTTGTTTTAACAATGGGCAGGCCATACTGCGCTGCCCATTCCTCATCGTATCCCTCGGCATCTCTGGGAGCGTCCCGATACCCTGTCTCAAAGGTTGCCGTGGGCATTGTTCTACGAAGAAGTTAGTTAGTAATGTATTGCATTGTAATATACATACCCGTGCTTACCTGCACTGTTTCCCGCACTAACTACGCCCAAAACCCCCGCTGATCGCCGGTCGATTGTCGAAGTTTGTGCGGCCGCGCACGCCGAGGCCGAAACGCGTACGAATATCTCTACGAGGACTTACACGCGTGCCTCAATGTATGTATGCTCTTCTCGACGGCCTTTCTTGGAGGCGTTCGATGTGGATTCGCCCTCCTGATGGAGGTCAAAAGCGCACACCGACCGGGACGGCACGTCTCGAGGGCGGAAGGCGGGGGGGTCGACAGTGGTCGACAGTACCCCTCCTGCTTGACGCCGAGGCCCTCCAGATGGAGGTCCTCAGGCGGGAGGGGGCGGCGGCGAGGGCGGCGATGGCGGGCGAGCGGGCGGGGGCGGAGGCGGGGGCGAAGGCGGGGGCGGAGGCGGGCAGGGCGGCGGCGGCGGCGAGGACGACGACGGCGGCAGCGAGCACGCCGGTGGTGGTCAAGACGAGGATGGGGAGAGACGGCCCAGGGGACTTAGACGCGCGACGTCCCCTGGGCCGGAGGCAAATCAGCTCCTTTCGGGAGCTGATTGCTCGACGCGCGCGAGCGGGTGCTGATTTTCAGCACGGAAGCGGATGGATGCAAATCAGCACCCAATCAGCCGCTTCCGTGCATCAGCCACTTAGGCGCTGATTGGCTGCTATTGAGCGCTTAAGGCGCTCAATAGTGGACCCTACTCCGCGTCCAGTGCCTAAACAGGGGCGCGTTTCGACCTAGCTGATCCTTTCACCCGCGACCGACCCCGCAACCGCTCTCCCAATGAAGCAGCGCGCGCCCCGACATTATATTCATGCTTGATGCATGTGCTACGCGTTCGATGGACACGATCAGGCTGGCTGACCCAATAAGCTTTCTTCGTTTGCAACTCGCCAGGTGGTATGTTTCGGAAAAACGGATGGCGCCCCCTAAATTCTGGCGCTGCGGGGCCGCCGCGGTCGAGTCACGCCCCGCCCCGGCGCCATTCCATTGCTATCATTGTTGTTGCTCCACTTTTGCGCAGGAATAGGGGCAGCCGCGCTGCAGGTGAAATGGCGGCAGCCGAGCTTTCCCGCGATTGACCGGAAATCAATTGAAGATCTGTACTGCAGCTGCGCATGCGGTAGCGAGGCTCCCAAACCTGCCTTTTCCGGCGAGCGAGGTTTCAGCGCCGTGACCAGGGCGCTGGATCGACCGCGGAGGGCGGGCAGGGCTGATGGTCGGATTTGTCAACATTTTTCCCAGATTCGGCGCGGTGGCAGAGCATGTCATTTCTGAGAATCTGGTCTCGAGAACCCGAGAGACCGGTTTCCGAAAGCCGGGCCGAGCGCTTCTCCCGCCGCCACGGCTCGCGGAAGTGCCTGGTCCTGCCCTTGGCCACGCATCCACCACAATGCTCGCTTCGTCGAGGCACCACATCGGAGCCTCCTGCAATGTGGAGGTGGTATTCCATTCCCCAACGATCACTGGGGCAACGTAACAATCATACACAAGTCTAATCGTACACCGTCGGCAGGTACTAAGCGACGACAACTCGCGCACTCTCCCGCGCACACGTTCCCTCATCACCTGACCAATAACGTCAACAATGGCACATAGGGAACCCCGCCCCGCTCCGCGCAGACAAGGCCTGGGCTCGGCTCACATCCCATTGTCCACGTCGAACTCCGCCCGGGCGCGCTTGATCTCCTCGTGCAGGAAGAGGAGCTCCTCGAGCCGGCCGAGCTCCTTCGCGTCCGCCTCGTGCCGGAGGGCCCAGCGCAGGTCGTCCACCTGCAGCCGGGTCTTGCTGGGCATGCGGCGCAGGGCGGTCTGGCACTGCGTTGGTGGGAAGAGAAGCAGAGCGAGGGAGGGGACGCGTCAGCGCAGAAGTGCGGGGTAACGGTGTGATAAGGACGCACCAGGTCGAGAACGTACTCGATCACGATCTCCTCCATCACCCCGACGCTGTCTGGTGCGGGGTTCGGCACGTCGCCAAAGGCGTACATGAGGTGCATCACTGTCCCACCCAACAGCACACAGGCACGGCACACGTCAGCCTATGCCTAGAACGCCACCAGACAATAGACAGCGACTGACGGTCCTTTGTGAACGTGTTCTTGAACACCTGCCCGCGCTCCCTGTGCGGATCGGCCTGCCTTTCCCTTCTCGGGCGGCCCGGGCCAGGCCTCTCCGCCGCGGGGGCAGCAGTGCTCGCCGCGGGCGTGCCTGCGCGGGAATGTGGAACGGACGGGGTGGGAGTGGGCATGCCTGGGTAGGCGTATGCGTACGGGGGGTGGGCCTGGTGTGACAAGTACGCCATCGCTTCTGTGTGTGGCGAGGTCGTGTGAGACAGCGCCTGCCAGTGGACAGGGAACGCGCGATCGACGCGGTGATCGACGCGGCGTGAGGGGCTGTGCCCGCGTGCAGGGGAGCGCGAAGCGCGTCGGGCGGGTGTTGGTGGCCACCGTGGCTTGTCTAGCATCCGGCCGCCCCTCCCTGGAAACGCCCCGAGTTTCCCACCGCTCCGACCGCGCAGGCTTCCCCGGTATTCCAGCTCCTTCCCGCCCAGCCCTGCCGCCCAACACCCACGCCCACACCCGCCACACCCACGCCCACGCCCACACCCACTCGAACCGCGCAGCATGGAGGTGCGGCCCTTCCCCCCTTGCACACCCCAGTGACGGCATGCTGACCCTCCCCACGCGCTATGTAGTACGAGCACGACCAGCCCAGCGGGATGGCAGGTGGAGGCGGGGGCGGGGGCGGTGGGCAGCCCGCGCGCCGCCCGGACTTTAAGAAGAAGCTCGTGGTCGTCGGCGACGGCGGGTGCGGGAAGACCTGCCTGCTCATCGTCTATGCCGAGAACCGCTTTCCCGAGGTGCGCTCCAGCACTGCTCTGCCCCGTGCATGTGCGCTCGGTGTTGGATGCTGCGTGCTGACGTAGCTGGTGTGTAGGCATACGTACCAACAGTATTCGAGAACTACGTGACGACCGTTCCGTACGAGGGCAAGACGGTCGAGCTCGCGCTATGGGACACAGCGGGGCAGGAGGAGTACGACCGGCTGCGGCCGCTCAGCTACCCGGAGAGTGACGTGATCCTGATCGTGTTTGCTGTCGACTTCCCCGTCAGCTTGGCCAATATCCAGGATAAGGTGCGCTCCCCCCGCCCAACATGTTCGGAAGGTCAGCATGTGCTGATGCGGATGCGGATGCGGTGGACAGTGGTTCCCCGAAGTAGCCCACTTCTGCGAGACGACACCCAAGATCCTCGTCGGGACCAAGATCGACCTGCGGGGGGACGAGCACACGCGGCGGATGCTCGCGGCGCAGGGGCAGGCGCCCGTGAGCCCCGAGCAGGGGGCGCAGGTCGCCCGCGAGATCGGCGCAAAATACGCCGAGTGCAGCGCCAAGACGGGGCAGGGCGTGCGCGAGGTGTTCGCCCTCGCGCTGCGGGAGAGCATGAAGGGCAAGTGGGGCAAGGTGCTCAAGAAGCGGCCCGTGGCGTGCGTGGTTGCATGACACTGTTACTGCAGCACTTCTCCCTCCTCTCCTTCCCGGATACCCACTTTCAGCGCTCCTGGGCTGGTCTCGCTTTGTTTCACCGTGTTTTTTTTCGCTGTCTCTCGCACACATGCTCCCGATCCCTCACATTATATCTCCTCAACCGCACCATATCGTATCCGTATCCCGCATCGCCTGTGCCATCGACCGTACATACAAATGGAGAAAATGTACAACCCCGCAGCCCGCAGCCCCAGGCCCCTTCTCCTTCTCCTTCCCGAGCACCCACTCCCCGCGGCTCGAGGTTCGAGAACCAAGTCCAAGTCCAGGTTCTGGCTCAGGCCAAGTCCAGGTTCTGGCTCAGGCGCAGGTCCAGGTCCAGGTCCAGGTTCAAGCCGCCTTCTGCCTCAGCGCACGCGGGCAAGACGGGACCGCCCATGCGCAGTAGGCGATGTACAGGAAGGCGAAGAGGACGGCGAGGGTCGTGCCTAGCTCGACGGTGGGGAGGTGGGAGCTGTCCCCGGTCGGGACGAGCACTTCTATGCTTGGAAGCCCGGCCCCGGCGGCGGCTTGTGGGTCTGAGGCTTGAGTGCGGAGGAAATGAAATGCTGTCCCTTCTGAGTAGGGGGAGGTGAAAGGCGGCGGCAGGCCGTCGAACGGCGCCTTCCTGCCTGCATCATCCGAGTCTGCAGCCAGTCAGAACCAGCCTGCGGCCTGTTACAAGACACCGACCACACGCCCAGAACACGACCGGGCACGGCAGGGCGAACCTCTCCTGCCCGCCGCTCTCCACCGCCTGCTCGTGCCCCACCGGCCTAGGGTACCTCAGATGGAGCGGCACCTCCACCTCCGCGCCCGTCCTTTCCCCCTCTTCCCGATCCGGATCCCGATCCAGATCGAGGAGCAGCGCGGTCCCCCGCCCGTCTACGGCGCTCACGGGCGCCTCGAGCTCCACGTCCCCCCACATCCTGGTCGCGCCGAGCCGGCCGTCGGTGTGCCGCTGCTGGAGCTCGTAGGGGTCTGCGAAGATCTGCGGGGGGAGGAAGAGGAGGGCTTGCAGGATGCATCGGCCTGTCTCCTGTGGTAGTCGGGCCGAGGCGGAGGACGTGGGAGGGGAGAGGGAGAGGGTGCGGTGGAACCCGCGTGATGGTGCGAGGGAGCAGTTCCGTCCTCCCTCGGGGAGGTAGAGGTGCGGGGGTATGAGCGAGTGCAGCAGTTGTGCAGCGTCCATAGCAGGGCAGACTGACAGCCAAGTCGGGGAAGCAGGACGGCCGTTTTGGTGGGGTCAGGGTCCTGGGGTTCATGAGAAGGCACGGAGCTTTTCTCGGGGTGCGCTACCTCCGGGGGTGATAGCACACGCCAAGCTTCAGGCGACAGCGATCAGAGGGGCATCGTTCCTCCTCCTGCGTGTGCATATACCTGCTTAGCTCGGCGACATCTGCTTTCTACCCATCCTCTGGCTGAGAGTCCTGCTGTCTACTGCCTGCTAGTCGCCCACCATGTCCGACGACACGGGCAAGCACACCCCCATCCTCTCCCCGCTGCAGGAGGAGGACCTGCTCCAGGTCGACGCAGCCCTAAAGTCCATAAAGATCGCAAAGGAGACCCACCGCACCGCACCCACCTCCGCGCCCACACCAGCCGTCCCATCGCCCATCATCGCCGCGCCCACACCCGTCGTCGTCGTGGGGCCGAGCGGGAACATCCTCCCCGCGCCGGCGACGCCGCCGAAGGACGTGCACCCTGCGAGCGGGGCACCGAAGAGGAGCGAGAGCCTCGTAAGGAAGCAGCCGTTCTTGGCTGGGTCGAGCTTGTGCGTCTCTGGCTACTACTTTCACTGCACTTGCTGATGCGCGGGGGTAGGCTGAAGGAGTTCGACGAAGCCGCTAGTGCGAGC
This sequence comes from Calocera cornea HHB12733, assembly GCA_001632435.1. NCBI lineage: Eukaryota > Fungi > Basidiomycota > Dacrymycetes > Dacrymycetales > Dacrymycetaceae > Calocera > Calocera cornea. The sequence goes on from KV423969.1 coordinate 12,584, forward strand.
AAGCGCGCGGCCGAGCTCAGCAGGCGGGCGAGCAGGGATACCACCCGCCCTGGGACGCCGCCCCAGTCTGTGATGGGTATTGGGAAGAAGGGTGCGTGTTGCTGCTCAATGAGGCTGTGGCTGGCGGAGTGCTGATACAGTGTGTAGTGGAGAAGCCGGATTACTCAGAGGCGAAGCTGGTGGTCGCGATGGTTGGCTTGCCTGCCAGAGGGAAATCATATCTGAGTAACAAGCTTACCCGATATCTGAGGGTAAGGGACCTTATCACAGCTACCTTTCTACCGCTGAAAGACATCACCAGTGGCTGGAATACGACGTGCAAGTGTTCAACGTGGGCCAGCTGCGGCGCAAAAAGGCGCGCATGAAGCAGCTGCAGTGAGCCTCTCTCCTCTCCTCAGACGTACACGGCTCACCAGCGCACAGGATGGGAATCAAGGAGGATCACTCGGCGATCTACTTCAGCTCAAACAACGAGGAGGGCCAGAAGGCGCGGGACAACCTGTCGGAGGAGAGCTTGAGCAACCTCATCTCGTGGCTCAGGGCGGGCGGGAATATCGGTATTCACGGTATGTTCCCCTCCCCCAACTGGAGAGTGGCACGGTGCTGAGCCAGCGCAGATGCAACGAACAGCACGCGCGACCGAAGGTCGAAGATCGCCGCGCGCGTGGCGCAAGAGCCCGGGATCGAGCTCATCTTCCTCGAGTCGCTGTGCGACGACCCCGAGGTGATCGCCGCGAATGTCGCGTTGAAGGTAACGTCCGGCGACCCGGACTACAAGGGCATGTCGCGCGAGGAGGCCAAGCAGGACTTCATCAACCGCATCCGGCAGTACGAGACGGTGTACGAGACGATCACGGAGCCGCACTTGAGCTATGTGCAGATATACAATGTCGGCAGGCAGGTCACCGTCTCGCAGATACGCGGGTATATGCAGTCCAGGATCGCCTTTTACTTGCTCAACTTGCATCTCAAGCCGAGGGCGATTTACCTGTCGAGGGTACGTCTGAGGTCGATAGTCTTCATGTGGCACAGCTGACCGTGGGATAGCACGGCGAGAGCATGTTTAACGTGCAGGGCAAGATTGGCGGCGACTCGGACCTCTCGCCCCGGGGCAAGAAATATGCAAAGGCGCTCCCCGGCCTGATCCACGATATCGTGGGCAATGACAAGCTGACCGTGAGAACCTCCTGATTCCTTGATGCACCGCGCTGACGCTCGTGGCCAGGTATGGACGTCCACGCTGCGCCGGACGATCCAAACGGCCGAGTACCTTCCGTACGAGAAGCTGGACTGGAAGTCGCTCGACGAGCTCGACGCGGGCGTCTGCGACGGGATGACGTACGAGGAGATCGAGGCCAAGTACCCCGAGGACTTTGCGAGCCGCGACGAGGACAAGTTCAACTACCGCTACCGCGGCGGCGAGTCGTACCGCGACGTTGTGGTCCGTCTGGAGCCGATCATCATGGAGCTCGAGAGGCAGGAGAATATCTTGATCATTTGCCATCAGGCCATTTTGCGCTGCTTGTGAGTCTGCTGCGTCTCCACGGCCCTGCTGGAGACCAACTTGCCCGCCCCAGATACGCCTACTTCCTCAACCTGAACCAGTCCGAACTGCCGTATATCAAGATACCCCTGCACACCGTCATCAAGCTGACGCCAAAGGCGTACGGCACCGACGAGGAGCGGTACACGGTGCCGATCGGCGCTGTCGACACGCACCGTCCGAAGCCCGGGACCCACACGCCCCACTTCACCAAGAAGAACACGACTATCAGGGATTACTACGGAGACGCCGACTAGATGTACTGTACTATATGAATCCAGAAGCAGACAAGAGAATAGAGAAAATGTCCATAATGATTATGCGGGGGGTCATACAGCTATGGTGTCATAAGCATAGAGATTCCTATATCCTAGTGTTCTAAGGTCTAAGCCTCCATCAGTGTTCAGTGCTTCGCCGCGACCTTCGGCTCCTCGAGGTCCTTCCTCTTCGACGGCGCGAAGATGCTGCTCGTAAGCCATCCAGCAGCGAGGATCCCGCCGAGCCCCCAAAGGCCGCTCGACTCCTCCTTGGTCATATCCCTCATCCGCTCCTTCTTGTTGTTCTGCTCGTCCACCTCTGGGAAACCAACGTCCGGCATGCTCTTCAGCGCCTGCTGCGTCGCCTGTGCGCTTTTCTCTACCGCGCCCTTGACCTTTCCCTCCAGCTCGCTCCCGAACACCTTCTCCCACCCAATCGACTCCTTCACGCTCGCCCAAACCCCGCTAGCGTCTCCGCTGGCGATCTTCTGCGCCGCAATCTCAGCAGCGTGCTTCGCACTGGCACCCAGCTCCTCCGCGTGCGCATCGGCCGTCGCAAATACGTTGGAGACGGGCCCGCCGGAGAGGTGGGTCGAGGCGGACGCGACGGTGATGACCTTGGGTAGGTCGGATGCGGTCGACGGGGTTTGGATCGGGGAGGCCGACTCGGAGGCTGTCGAGGCGAAGTTGTCAGGCAGGAAAGGCTGAGGTATGCTTTAACACTGGGTTGCGAGTTGAAAAGGCGAGAGAAGCTCACGATGTTTGGGCCGGGCTCCACGGGGTCCGGCTCCGCCGCGGGCAGCTCGACGGCAAATGCGAACGGCTTTGGTGAAAACTTGTCCCTCTCCACGTTCGAGACCAATGCGTTCACGCGCGCGGTGGTGGATACCATGCGCGGCTTTGACGGCGTCGGAGGGGCCACTTTGGGCAGGGGCGGGACGGGCGGGACGACGACGGCTGCTGCGTCGCGTGTTGAGGAGAGGGAGGCGAGCTCGCGGGTGTGGTCTGCCTGGACGAGGCGCTTAATGAGGGTGTTCTTGTTACCCGACCTGGAGAGCGACCTTGTGAGCATGCTTGCCATAATATTTGGTAGTGGCAGCAGAAGAAAAGTGGTGAGGAGGAGAGGGGTACTAACGCGGCTAAACCACGCTTCTTGAGTTCTTCCTTGAGCTTCGACGTGGGCTCTGACTGCCAGTCCGACGCGCTCCGGCTGAGCAGGACGGAGGAGACGAGCGTGCGGGCGCGGGGCCGGAGCTGCCCGGCGCTCCGCACGCGCATGATCTGCCGCACGGGGGTCGTAGCGCCGCTGAGCATCGTGGGTGATGGGGGACGGGGACGACGAGGAGGTCAGGGTAGGCGGCGAGGACAGGGCGCTCGGGGCGGCCGGAAGGGACGTGGGAGGAAAACAACATGGACGCGATTGCTCCCGATGTTACATGGCACGCTGTTTGAACATTACATAACTAACCGATCTAAACTCCACATAAACATTGTGCGCTAACCACGCCCGGCCACACGTTCGCGGATAGAATGTGGTGCGGGAGCTGGTGTACATGAGCGCATTCAACAGCGGAATGGTTCTCAATCGGAACGATCGCTTGTGGCCCTCGACGCCCACACACTGAACTGCCCACCCGTGGACGCGACGACCTCGCAGACTGCCCTGCCGGATGGCGGTATCGTCCTGATCGCTCCGTCGGCGCAAACCAAATTTGTGCTGCTGTCGCCCGGGCTCTCCTGTATCATATTGTCAGTCAGATGCATGGCGACAGCACTCAATCACATACGTGCGTCCACACCCAACCCCCACACCGGAAATACTCCACCACCGTCTTCCCCTCGCCCCATGGCCCCACCTCTCCAGTCTCATCATACCTCAGCCCCACATGTTTCCCATCCTGATACGCCCCCTGCATCGCCGCCATAACCTTCCCCGGGAACCCAGCCCTCGCCGCCGTCAGATCCTTCGTGAACGCCGGATCGCGTAGAGGGCGAATAAACAGCACGTCCATCGCTGACGTCGACTGGGGCGCGGGGAGGGAGCGCGAGAGGGGGGTGATGCGGAAGTCGGGCTCGAGCCGGTCGACATTGACGGTGCTGAGGAAGTAGGCGAAGGGCCCTTCGAACTCTGTGCCTTCTTCTTCTTCCAAATCCACGAACGCTCCCTCTGTGGGATCGTACTTCTGCACCTGCTCACTTCCGGGGAACGGCAAGAGCGTTACCCAGGCATTGTACCACTTGTCGATATTCCGCGCGGCAGCCTGCTTGAACCGCTCCACCCCGGGGTACTCCTCTCGCAACGCCTCGGCCGTGTCGACTATCGCAGCGTGTAGGCAGGTGGAAGTGACAACTGCGGAGATGATCTGTTCTGGGCGTTGGCGGGTGGTGCTGGGTAAGCTGATGGACGTCTGCGTGAGTGTGAGGCGCTGGTGCTTTCCCTGGGCCCCCGTAGCGGATAGCAGGAACTCGGCGAGCGATAGCAGCTTGGGCTTCACATCCTCCGGTACAGCGCTGAGAAGCTTCTCTACGTCTTGCGATAGGGAAGTAGATGGCGGGAAGAACGAGGAGTACAGCGCGTTCGCCGTGCCGAGCGGGAGGATCACGAGCCTGACCCCTCCGGTGGGCAGCGTCCCTCCCTCCTCCGGCCTCAGCGGGGCGTTGACGACCTCGTGCAGCGTCCCGTCCCCACCGCCGATGATGATCGTAACCGGCCCATCGTCCGATCCGAGCGAGGCGAGGAAGTGGGCTGCGAGCTCGCCAGCGTGCTGCGGCGCATCGGTCTCCTTGATGGTGTACTTGATGGTGTGCGCGTCGAGCAGCGGCAGGACATGCGTGGCGAGGAACTGCGGGCCGGTGCGGTCGCCGCTGGCCGGGTTGGAGATTACCAGCACGGGGGAGGTCATCTAGTCTGGTTCGAAGGAGAGAGGGGTGAGGGCTTGCTGTGCCGAGCACCGTGTGACTCCCTTTATCGTCGCGAGGAGAGTGTGCGAAGACACGGCTCGGATGACGCGATACGGAACTCGGGAATAGTCATTACAAATTCGTTAATCTACTTTGACTTTGTCCCTATCTGGCTGATATGAGTTGCTCTGCTGGGGTATCATGCTGTATCGTATGGAATATCTGGGTATGGGAGATATGACAACGCCCGAGACGAGGCATTTAAGGAGTCGGATAGGATGGTAATGAGCGGAGAGGCGGGACCAGAGAAGGACTGCTGTTCGTCAGTAACCGAGGCCGATCGGATCGATCGTGACTCACAGTGCTGGAAGAAGATCTGGGAGAATGCTATGGGGGTATTCTATGCACGAGGAGGTCAGAAGATGGATCGGTTCAATGCAAGGCAACCCTCACTTTGAGCACCCGCAGTGGAGGGATGTCTTTCCCCGGTATGATGTCGAAGTGTATCCCGCCCGGCAGGCGAGCCGGGTCCTTAATGCGCAGCATCAGCACGAAGAGAGGGAAGTGGTTCATGAAAGCCAGCGACGTTTCCAGCACGGCGTGGATTGAGATGATCGCTATGCGAATCTGCGTGTTGATTAGCGCAGCAGGGCAATGAGGTGAATGGTGAACTAACTCCTGCAAAGAACGCGTAGTACGCAAGTATGGTTGGAAACAGGAAAGCAACCAGGGTGAACAAAATCGTTCCGAGTAGAACTTGGTCGAGGTCATACTCCATGGAATCGACACGGTTGCGAAGAATGTTTTTCCGCTTTCCTGCATTGGACGTCAGTCCAACGTTGGGGGAATCAGTACAAGTAGCTCACCTCGGAAGATGTTGAACAGAGAGTAGGCCGCGCTGAGCTGGCTGCTGAAGACAGTCGTGACCGTCATGTAGCAAAGATACAAGGGCAGGGATAGGAGGGATAGGAGGTCGGACAGCAAGGAGAGGCTCATGGTAAGACCCATCATCCCGGATGAGCCGACAAGGTAGATCGCGAGGGGAAAGTGTGGTCCGACGATATTCAGACAATCTACGATGCACATGTGAGCATCCGAGCCGCTATTTGACTTATGCTGCTCACCTTCGAATACGCCGGTCAAGCCTACGAAGGAGAGGCAGATGAACCGACTGAGTTCGGTATTCAGCTTGAGACCGACCGGCCAATCATCGAGCCAGAACAATGTCTCTCTGATGAGATCAACAGCATAGACCTAACGCCGACGTTAGCTAGTCATCACGAGGTATTCCGAGAGAAGGTTCACCTTCGAATAGTACCAGAGCAGACGGCCAAGATTCTCCGCATTCTCATTGAGGAAGGCGCCGAAAGCCACTCCGACAATAATGTCATTCAGCACCAGCCAAATGCAGTTGTAGAAGCTGATGTATTGAGCTGCTGAGTACGCCATATCTGTACGAGGTAGTCGATGGACCACATAGAACTGACTCGGGAGGAATGTTGCTTGCTCTAGGCGGGTGTCGAGCTGCTGGACTGAATGGGTATAAGCACTTGATCAGAACACTCGAGATTCACCATACCGGTGGCAGAGATGTCTTTCAGCAGCGGCTTGTGAACAAATAGGGACGGCAGCCGCATGTTGCATATACGAAGCATAAGCCGTAGAAAAGTAAGAAAAAGATGTTCACGAGATTTGGTGTTGTGCCGGGGCGAGGAGGCATGCGCCACGCCATTCTCTTGAGAAATCGACTTTCCCAGGTTTGCTTGAGCTTCTTGCAGGAGCCTGTCAGCCTCCCAGGCCTGATTGAGCTGCATCAAATGCCGTTCAGCTACCGGACGTAGGTGAAATTCATGATTGACGAGCCTTGGGAATCACAACTTCCAGCTCGTCTGGTGGCCTGAAAGCGGGCTTTGTGAAATCGGTAGCTTCGAGGTCGCGATACCGACACGAATACACGTCTGAAGTGGTCGCGGACACAGCTCCCTCTGTGCTGACGTCCAGCTCAAGTGGAGAAACCGTGTAGAACCTGAGTCGGCGTGGGTTGGGTCTCAGGTAACCCACCATCTCGAATCTAACAGCGTGTTCTCAGTATCGTGATGAGACGGGAAGCGAGGCAGGCGTACTTGTGTTTTAGTATTAGCAATGTACACCCTTCCGTTTCCTTTCTCTTCACAGCCGCGTCATACACCTCCCGTTCTCTCTGCAACTGTTCCGGTGACGACAAGAATACCGCTCCGGCAACGACATAGTGAGTGTCGCTACATCGCCAGCCGTAGATCAGGATGAGACTGTCGCGCTGGTTCAGGAAGCGCGGGCCCAGGTCCAGCGGCCAGAAGACTTGTCGCATTTTGCGGTCATCGGCAATAGACATCGACCGTTATTCGTCCTGGATAGACATACATAAAGATCGAGCACTGCGAGAAATACGGTCTGAGCGCCGGACTGCCGGACGTGCTGGACTGCCGCAAGGGGGTGCAAGCGGGTTCGTACCAGGGTCTCGTTGGGAATCTTGACTGACACGTGCAAATCATGTCATTCACGTCTCCGGTCTTCCTAATCCTCGTTGACTATCGCATTAATAGCAACCACCAGAAGATGAAGATGAATGAAATTCAACATAGAAGTCGGAATAGCAGCTCATTCATAGCACCCGCTGGTTGCTATGGTCCTACGATGTTCCAGCGCCTGGAGCACCACCTCGTCCTCCTGACCCTCGTCCTCTTCCTCGCGCTGGAGGCCCTGTCCGCAACCGTTCCATCATCTGCTGCGCGGCGGCATTCCTGACTGGTCTTCCATCGCTGCCTCCGCCTTCTCCAGCTCCGATTGGGGCTTGCCCGGAGACCGAGGCTCGTCCAGACGAACCGTATAACGGCTGATTGGGCTGCTGCTGGTCGATTCTAGAGATTCCGCCACCGCCTGCTTGTGGCTGAGGTCGAGATGCAATCTGGATCATACCTGGCGCGGGAGTAGTCTGAGCCTGCGGTGTTGGTCCACCACCACGCCCGCGCCCGCGCCCACGACTCCCTTGCCCGGGTTCGGCCCGTGGCTGAGAGCCGCCTTGCGGTTGGGAAGGACCACCTCCACCTCCTTGAGCTGCTTGCCCACCACCCTTCCCCTTCGCCTTCTTGCTCTTTCCTGGAGCGGGCGAGCCCGATGGCTGAGCAGGCTGACTGATAGACGCTGCCGGTGCCTGACTCGATGACGGAGTGCGCTCCTTCCTTGGTTGTCCACCAGGATTGACTGCTGCGCCCAATGCCGCCTCAAACTGTCTCATCTGACCCACGACAGGGCGTTTACGCGCAGGTTCATCTCCAGCCGGCACTTCGGGATTGCCTTTGTTCTTCTTCGATTTGGGCTGCTCATTCGAAGGGCCAGCCTCGCCAGGCAATCTGCGTGAGTAAAGTGACTTCTCCTCCTGAGCGGCTTGCAGGGCTGCTTGCTGCGATGCAACGGCAGCAGCTTGACGGCTGGCAACGGTTGGTGCTTGAACAGCCGCCTTTGCTGCCTTCGCAGCTTTGGAGGACTTTTTCTGCTGGATTAACGCCGCGATCAGAGGAGAGACGGCGACTTCACGTTCAGGTGCTTGACAACACAGTCAGCTGATGAGTAAAACAACCTGTAGTATAGCATATTACCTTGGGCGGTGCCTTTCTCCAAGCTCGCTAGTGACTCATGCTCAACTGGCGCATTTAGGTTGTTGAGGAAAGAGAGGAAATCCGGATCTAGACCAGAGTCAGATATCGGGACCCATTTACGAGAAATAATCTGATATCGACCTTGCTCAATCGTGCCTTGTCGTGCATCCGGCTTGACATTGATACCCGGTGCTTTCTGATACGGTGCGAACTCGACTACAGCTTGCGATTCGTGTCCTGGTTAACAAGTTACTTTACAAGCATCATAAGATATATGCACGATGCTCACCTTGCTTGTCTCTAAACACATGCCCGTTATATCCGCCACTAAATTGGGCTACCTGCTCAGGTGTCTTGAACATGATATATGCCCTAGACGGGACGTTCTCCCTCTCGAGTCTGTTCGATGGTCAGGGTGACTGAGCGACGGCGGCCTTTAAGGCACGTACTTGGGCTTGACCTTGCCCGGATAGAAGGTCCTCCATGCAATGCTCTCCTCTGACACCCACGGTTCTACACTCTTCCAGAATATCGCCTCAGGCAGATTGGGAGGTAAGCGCCGGACGATGACCTTCAGTCGCGCCGCCGATGGCTCTTGACCCTTCCTCTTCTTGGGTGCTTTGATGGGCGCTGTTGTAGGTGCAGCTGGTGATGAAGGAGTGGCCATTGCTTCTGTACTAGGTTGATCCCTTGCCACGGGTATATTGCAACAGGCAGGACAGCTGCAAAAGAGGGCGTGCAGTGGAGTGCTGGGCTGTTATCGAGCCTGCGACGACGACGACGAGCCCGATGGGTCCCTGAGCACGATAGTGGCTGTGAGGCGACGCGAAGACATCAGAAGACGGCGAACACGCGTCCCACGCGTTTGTGCTGGCGCCAGCAGCACGGCTTTCTTCTGCGACGATCGCCCTATACAATGGACCACTTGCTTCATCAGCCCATCTCTTATGGCGTTGTTTCTTTCAGATGATTTACCTGTACACCGTTGCTGACGCGACGGAACGCCTCAATATTGAGATCAAGTCGCGCGATGGCAAAGGGACGGGCCGAACCTGCCGGACTTTTGGCTTGGTGTCCGGGCCAAATAGCTTGCCTACTCATGAAAAGGGGTTTTTCTCGAGGCGACCCCAAAACAGTCGCCATGGTCTCCAGAATGTGTCAACCGTCCCTTATTCAAGTTATCAGTATGATCTGTCAGGTCCGACGAGTCTCAGTGGACGTTTTGGAGTACCGGTCCTCGGTGGCTCACACGAGCCGTGCAGCAGATTAACCCTCCAAATTACTGTAGATACAGGTCTCCATATCGACACTGTTCAGCGTGGGAAGATCACGTACGCCCCTGCTAACCTACACCGCCAGGGTGGCACAACTCAGCCCGAGCTTTCCACCTGCGCTCCTTATTGTCTGCACGTCGGGCTAGAAGGATTTAGCAAGCGGAATATAAGGAATGAAGCTATCTATGGGTTTATTCACCCCTCATAGCCATTGAAGAAGGATTCTGGGGCTTTCAAAACCGCAACATCGGTGGATTCACCTTTCATCAGTGGTTGATCCGAATAAGGAAATCGTCCCGGGGCACTTTGCTTCCGCGGACCCAAAGCAAGTTCCTCCGTTGCTGGCCATCGTCTCGCGCGCTCATCTCGTCGCGACTCACGCTCGCCTGACTTGCCACCTCTCCTTCACACTCGCCATGGTTCGTACAATCATCAAAGGAGGTAAGAACTGTCGAACATTCGAGCTGTATCTAGCTGCTGACTCTATCTCAGGTGTTTGGCAGAACACCGAGGACGAGGTTCTCAAGGCGGCAATTGCCAAGTACGGCAAGAACCAATGGTCCGTCATCAAGCTTTGCCCATTTGCTTAGCCTTTTGTTGACATCCTCTTAGGGCCCGTATATCATCTCTCTTGGTCCGCAAAACGCCGAAGCAATGTAAAGCCCGGTGGTACGAATGGCTCGATCCCTCCATCAAGAAGACCGAATGGTCGAAGACGGAGGACGAGAAGCTGCTCCATCTTGCGAAGCTTATGCCGACACAATGGCGGACTATTGCCCCTATCGTTGGTCGTACCGCAACACAATGCTTGGAGAGATATCAAAAACTACTGGACGAGGCAGAGGCCAAGGAGAATGAGGAGCTCGGTCTTGCTGGGCCCGGCGCTGAGGCGGGCCCTGCTGAGGACATCAGGAAGCTTCGTCCTGGCGAGATCGACCCGGACCCGGAGACCAAACCTGCTCGGCCAGATCCGATCGACATGGATGAAGACGAGAAAGAGATGTTGTCCGAGGCTCGTGCACGCCTAGCCAACACGCAGGGCAAGAAGGCTAAGCGGAAGGCTCGTGAACGTCAGCTGGAAGAGGCTCGCAGACTTGCTATGTTACAGAAGAAGCGCGAGCTGAAAGCCGCCGGCATCATCATGCGGCTGAAGACGAAAAAGAAGGGAATGGATTACAATGCCGACATTCCATTCGAGAAGCAGCCTGCAGCTGGCTTCTACGATACGTCCGATGAGCAGTCGAAGACCTACACCGCGCCTGTGGGCCAGTCACTTCGACGATTAGACGGAAAGCGCAAGCCGGAAGAAGAGGAGGCAGAGCGGAAGAAGCGCCAGCGACGGGATGCGGAGAAGAAGGGGACTCCGCAACACCAGACGCAATTTGTGGCCGCTCGCGACGCTCAGATCCAGAAGCTGAAAGAGGCAGAGCAGATCCAAAAGAGGAGAAAGCTCGCCCTTCCTGCGGCTCAGGTCGGAGAGGTGGAGTTGGAGCAGATTGTGAAGATTGGTCAGGCTGGTGAGAGTGCGAGGGCATTGGTCGCTGGCGAAGGAGATGAGGCGAGCGGTCAGCTGTTGGGAGAGTACGAGGGTCTGGCCCAGGCACGAATGGCTCGTACACCCCGAACTGCACCCCAGGAGGACACCATCATGGCCGAAGCTCGCAACCTCCGGAACATGACCCAGGCTCAGACACCTCTGCTGGGCGACGAGAACACGCCGATGCATGGCCCTGACGCCCCGGGAACTGGCTTCGAGGGCGCAACACCACGTCGCTCTGTCAACTACACCCCGAATCCGCTCCTTACCCCGCGAGAAGGTGGTGCTCTGGATCCATCGGCGACACCTCGAACGGAAGTCAGCGTGTATGGTCAGACACCGCTGCGCACACCGATGCGGGATAGCCTGAATATCAACGCCGCCGAAGATGCCTCAGTTTATGGCCTGACGCCTCGCCTGGGCCGGGGTCAGCTGACATCAGCCAAACAATCACTGAAACGAGGGTTCATGAGCCTCCCCGCTCCAAAGAATGACTTCGAAGTTATGATCCCTGAGGATGAGGAGGACGAAGACATGGAGGAAGGTGTCGTCATGACCGAGGAGGATGCAGCTGAGCGGGACGCGCGTATTCAGAAGCGAAGGGAGGAAGAAGAACGGAGGGCCCTGGCTCGGCGCAGCATCGTTGTGCAGAAAGGACTTCCAAGACCGCCCAACATCAATGCTTCTCAGGTCCTGGAGCGACTGCTGTCCGAGTACTCCGACGAGGATGAGAACGCTGCAGCAGAGAAGCTCATCGACACGGAGATGGTCATGCTGATGAAACACGACTCAGTAGCGCATCCTGTTGCAGGAACTGCTACTACTGGCGGCACTCGCTCCACCTACGTACAGCCTGACGACGATACCATGACCTGGGCTCGAGCGGCGGTTCACCATGAGTTGGCGGAAGCTCTTGGCTTTCCTGGCGCGAATGACGAGCAGATCAAGAACATGGTCATCATGTTGTCCGCCGACGAAGAGAAGGAGACTCGTGACATTGGGTGGTCGAAGATCAAGGAAGAGTTGTGTTACGACTCCAAGACACAGTCTTGGGTACCCAAGGATTCTCTCTCGCCAGCCGATCGCATAGAAGGCATGTCGGCTCTGCTGGAAACGTATCGTGACCAGCTAAACAAGGAGGGAGCCAAGGCCGGGAAGGCCGAGAAGAAACTTGCTGTGACATTGGGGGGCTATCAGGCTCGCTTCAATGCGCTTGCCAAGAAGATCGGCGACGAGTTTGGCGAACTGCAAAAGACGCACGGAGATTTCGAGAGCTTCTCTCGCCTGGCTGCTCAGGAAACTGTCAATGGACCCCGCAGACTTGAGAGCCTCAAGGAGGAAGTCGACAAGCTAGAACGTAGGGAGCGGAATCTGCAGGGCAGATATCAGGAGCTTGATGAAGCCCGGCGCGAGTCCCTTGCACGCATTGCGGCGCTCGAGGAGAAGATGCTCGCCGATGCTGAGGCGGCGAATGAGGCGGCCATGGAAGAGATGGAGCGGGCTGCGGCTAGCGAGGACGTGGAGATGTCATGATTATTGTATTACACAGATGCATAGTATACATTGCAGTGTCAATCTATCGCTTCAAACACTGTGCGAACAGCAAAGTCTGTTCTATGCGTGTTATGCTTGAGCAAACCAACATATTCCAATTCTTGAACGGACCGAACAAATCGGGCCTGCAACTCCTGCTCTCGATTTTCTGCGTCTTCCTCTGCCGACTTGCCATTGACCGCATGTGTGCCATTGGTCTGTTTACCGTTCATCTTGATTCTTCTTCGCTTCCTGGGTGTCGATGCCTCAGCCTGCTTCGCCAGAACCTCCGACTCATTTTCGAGGGCCATGGAGAACGACTCGAACCAGTCAAGAAGGTTGATCTTCTTTCCAGCTTCGAGCGATCTAAGGAAGAGAAGGCTGGTATCGGGATATGTCGCAAGATTGACCTCTTCCGCCTTCGCACCCTTGTCCTCATCATCGGGGAGATCCAGTTTTGGCTCTAACCAAGTCATGGGCTGGAGGAGAGTTGAGGTGATGCTCGATCGTCCGCTTGGGTTGATGAGCTGTCAGCAATTGTTAGCAGCGTTGCAGCAGATGCCGAATGCTACTCACGTCCACAGCGTAATCAACGACAGAATCGATGCAAAGAGCCTCATACAGAGGCAGCTCGGCTAATTTGACCAGGCGAGCCCTTTCAATAAAGTCAATAGATATCTCCCCCGGTCAAGACAGACATACTTTAGGTATTCCTCCAGCTTTTCGCCAAAATCGGACAAGCTCTCCTCGTCCTCTGCGAGATTCTTGGAGACGACAATCTCCTGCCTGAGGTCTCGCTCTTCTCGGCGCACTTGCTGAGGCCAAGCCTCGCATGTTGTATGCAGGACCTCCAGCAAGTCCTGAAGCTGCTGAAACTCCATACGCCTGTTTCGCGTTAGATCGTGTCTAGGTAAGAAGGGCTGGGTGCTCACTTCACAAGCGTAACAGCATTCTTGACAACGTCTTTGAGTCGACCCTCCAGCGCTGCTTGACAAACATCGAGAGCGGTCATGGTGGGCTCGAACACCCGGAGGCCGAAGATCCGGCAGTGATCCCGGACGGATAACAGGATGGTGAGGGCGCTCTTCATCTTCCTCACGGCTTCTCTGAACAGATCCCTCGCTTCGGCAGCGATGCTGGCGATCTCTTCCGCGGCGCCCATATACAGGCTCCTATATTTCCTGCCCAGGGGTACATCCGGTCCAGCGGCAAGCTCTTCTTCCTGCTTGCTCGCGAGCGCTGCTTTGGCGTAATCTGCGAAATCGTCCTGTCCAACGAGTACGTCCTCGCTTTCAAGATCAAGTCCCGGCGATGCGAGCAGGGAGCGAGGATCGTAGAAGTGGTACATGTGCATGAGCTGAAGGGCCGACATGAGACCGGAGGACGGGGTGTTGTAGTGGGAGACGAGGTCGCATAGAACCCTGAGAGCGAGAGGGCCGATCATGACGTCTGGCTCGAAAGCGGGGTCGAAGTAGAGCTGGAATCAACTCGTTAGAAGAGGTGGAGGGCAATGCTCGATAGTCGCTTACCCCTCTTATGAGTTGCTCAGAAACCACCTCAGCAGCGGGCGAGTAGAAGTCTTCCATCCGGAGGCCGGTCAGGGCGGTGCGTGGGATGGTGCTGTAGAGATAACTTGCACTAGTCGAGAGTGTAAAGAGGAAGCGGAACGGCAGTTGGGCTGCATATTGCTGGAAGATCTCAAGTAGGTCTTCGATGACGTGAGGGTCGAACGTCTCGACGTCCTCGAGCGCCAATACGAGTTTCGGTTTGAGAGCTTTTGGTGCGTCAGCCCAAGAAGCGACGTTGATTGAACGAATGGCGGGCGTACAGTCATGCATCTCCCCAAACACAGCCTTGTACAAGGCGACAAGGCTCCGCAGATCATCGCCGCTCATCTCCATCTCTGAATTCTTCTGTTCTGCATGCTGCAATATGGGAGCTGAAAAGCTTCTCGATACGATTCGAAGAGCAACTGATGTGTTCGGACAGGCTTTCGCCGAGAGTCTCGCCAGAAATCCTCGAGGCGCCTGCAAGGCTCCGTCGCCCATTGACGAGAGGTCACTCTGGTCGGCCAGGAGGGGTTCGAGTCGACGCCAGAGCATGTACGATGTCGTCGCCTGGTCAGAGCCGGAGAACACAGCTGTAGGGATCTCCACCTCCAGCGAGAGCAGCTCGTCCGAATCGGGGTCATCGAGCAGGTACTCGGAGACGTCTTCCACGACAGGTGCGTACAGCTTGTCAACGATATCCTGAGGAATCATCAGAACGGGTTGAGTGGTTCGAGCACTCAATGCTCACTCGGATTCTCGTTGCGCACTTCTCCCATGCCGCTTGGTAGGCTTTGAGCCTGAGCAGCGCGCCATCAACGAAGTCCACGTCCGGATTGCTCGAGGGCATGCCCTGCACCCCGGCATCGTCGACCATTGCATCCTCGTCGGAGGGTATTATCACGACGCCCTTCATAGCATTAGGCAGCCGATTTGATGCAATAAGGATAAGATGTATACCTGATTCATGGTGAAAGATGCTGTTAGGTTGAAGTGCCTCTGAGATGAACAAGGCGAGGGTCCAGTCGCGTCGCGTTCATGAAATGCCACGCGTACCACGTGAAAACGCGTCCATGAGAGTGCCTGGTCGGGTTTGCGTGTGTGTTCCGGTCTAGCCTTTTCCCCTAGGTCTCAGTTGTCAGTTCGCTGACTTGTGCATTTCCAAGACCATTAAGTTATTGTTCGAACAGATCTATTATTGGGCATTGAAGTGGAGCATATCCTTCTGTGTGCAGGCCTGTGACTGCTGAACAAAGGCGGAATCCCAGCGGGTCGTCTCACACATCCCGGCGCACCTCCTTCGTCAACCTCGACACTATACATAAATCAAAGATGTGCCGATTTCCTTCGGAGAGGCAGACATCGGACGTCCGGGGCGAGCTCCAGGCCCGAGCAGCAGCGCCGAGCCCCGCAGTTACGTCGGCCGGATTCGGTTAGGGACTGTCTTGCCGGAAATAGCAATTCAGTTTCGCGCCGTGTTGGCTATCCCTTATCTATCCCGCATGGCCCAGCACACACCTTCCTGGACTCGCTCCTATTTAAGCAGCATCGCGCTGTTGCGCTATTAGCTGCCGTGCACGCTTAGACAGCTACGATCACCATGGGACGCCGTCACTCCTTCCAGAGCCTATCCAGCAATGTAGATGAGAAGTCGATGAAGTGGGAGGAGGCGAAGCCCAAGCACCACGGCAAGGAGGTCAAGCCCGTGCTCGTCATCCATGGAGGTGCCGGTATTATGCGTAACGAGTGCGTGCAGGGAGAATACTTTTATGACTACGACTAACATGAGTGCTTATAGCACTCCCATCGAGGAGCAGGAAAAGTACCGCACTGCTCTGCGCGGTGCCTTGAAAGCCGGACACGCCGTGCTTTCAGCTGGCGGCGAGGCGATCGACGCCGTGGCCGCAGCTGTCTCTTTCATGGAGGACTGCCCTCTCTTCAACTGCGGGCATGGCGCCGTCTTCACTCGCGAGGGGAAGAACGAGCTCGAGACGTCAATCATGCTCTCCAAGCCTCCCGCATCTACTACAGTGCCCATCCCGCCCACCCGCAGGGGGATTAGCATCACCCTCATCCGGCGGGCGAAGAACCCGATCCAGCTTGCACGCGCACTGTACCTCAGCCCGCAGGCAACACCGCACACGATGATGTCGGGCACGACGGCTGAGGAGCTGGGCACGACGTGCGGCGGGCCGGAGTTGATGGACCCAAGCTACTTCTGGACGGAGAAGAGGTGGAAGGAGCACCGGAGGGGTCTTGGGCTTCCTGAGGAGCCGGTCCCTGCGCATCTGGCGGGCAAGGGAGCGGACGCAGGCGACATGATGATCAATCCGAAGGGTACTGTCGGCGCGGTGGCTCTGGATGCGAGGGGATGTATCGCTGCTGCAACGAGCACAGGAGGCATGACGAACAAGATTCCCGGACGTGTGGGGGACACGCCCGTCATGGGCGCCGGTTTCTGGGCAGAAGAGTTTGAGGTCTCTGGGTGGCTCAAGAGGAAGCTGCACAAGGTGTTCAAGGGCACAACCAAGACCGGTCTCGGCATTTCATGCACGGGCGACGGCGACTACTTCATTCGCCGCTCGGCTGCTGCGGCCATCGCGCACCGCATGAAGTTCCTTGGCCAACCGTTATCCAAGGCTTCTAAAATCGTCATCGAGCAGCTCCGCCAGGATGGCGGTATGGGTGGACTCATAGCAGTGGATCTGGCGGGCAATGCTGCGTTCCCGATGAACTCACCAGGCATGTACCGCGGCATCATTACAGAGGATGGTATTCCCAAGGTTGCTATCTTCGACTTCGAGGATCTGGCATGATCGATTAGATTAGATTACTACCAGTGTAGACTAAGACCATGCAGCTCGTCTAACTGTAAATGCCAGGCTGCGATTCCAGCTCTACTGCTGGAGGTGGTGGGGTTGCCTGCGCTGCATCCATGACTGCTTCTGGATCAACTGGCACCGCCGGTTTTGCCTTCTTGGGCTTCCTCTTGATCAACAAATGCTCCGGCGCGTCCAAATGAGAGCCTGAGAAGGCGGGCATCGCACGGATCTCAGGAGGGATGGCGAGGAACCCTCGATGTTTAAGCCAGTTGGAGTAGTAAACTTTTTCGAAATGAGCTTATTAGACAGACTGCATGCATACAGCGACCAGGCACTCACGGATATCCTTCTCCCTCATTGGAGCTGCAAGCTTGTATCTCATAACACCCTTCCTCAGCATACGTAACGCAAGTGTGTTGTAATGACGGCACACGACATGTCCTCCTGCGGCCTCGATGGCTCTGATGGCGCTCTTGGAGGCTCGGGAAACGATGAGGTTAACGGCGGTGTGGAAGTATTCGGCACCCTACCAAAAGGGTCAGATCGGTATCACAAGCAGTGAGGCCCAGTACACGCACATCTCCCAGAATTTTTACACCATCATGAAGCTGGTGTATTGCTCTGCTCTTGAGCAAGTCGGTTCCTGTAATGGCACGTTCCTCGGACACCTCTATCCGCCCCTGATCGATCCAGTGCTGTAGCCGCTCGAGGTTCAGCGGCGCATATTCGCGTGACAAGCTGCATCACAAATCAGCCTTGCGCATACATAAGGAGAGATATGGCCTACAAGTTGCGGAAACCACGCTTGGGGAAACGCCTCGTTAACGGTGTCTGACCACCTTCGAATCCCCTTCGCGGACCGCTCCCACTACGAGCCTTCTGACCCTTGTGACCCCTCGTCGATGTCCCTCCTCGTCCTGAACCTTGACCTCGTCCCACACGTTTTCGCTAGGAGGTCCATGAGAATCAGGTCCGATCATACAGAATGGGCGCACTTGTTTGTGAGCTCCAGGCGCGGGACTGAGGTTTCCAAGTGTGATCCTTGGGGCCGGGGATCTGAACACGCTAGTCGCATACAGCCGCGTCGGATTCAGCAGCATGCGGACTGGGGCAAAGCTTGTCGTCGGGACGCATGCTACCGCTGGTCGTCCTCTCGCCAGCGCCCTCCAGGATGCAAATATCCTGTTCATGGTGTCTCGTGCGCGTAGGAGGAGGTCGTGAGGGAAAGTGCACGACTACCCAGTTTGGATTTCAGGGACTTTTTGGTTCCGTACCGTCCAAGGCCACTTTTTGCTGCTCCTCGACCACCCGCCAGTAACAGGAACAATGAGCAGAGGTGGATTCAGCAGCAGAGGCGGGGGGTTCAGCCGAGGTGGAGGTGGATTCAGAGGTACGTTCCATTTGCTCGTTTGTATCTGGCTCAAGCTGATGCTTTAAGGAGGTGGAAGGGGAGGTGGCCGAGGGGGCTTTCAGCAGCGAGATTTTGGCCCTCCCGACGAGGTTCTGGGTCAGTGTCTTTATATGATGGATTGTGCCCTGCAGCTGACACAAATTCCCAGAAATCGGAACATTCATCCATGATGTCGAAGGCGAAATGCTCTGTTCTGTGTCGCTCCCCTCAAAAGTGCCGTATTTCAACGCTCCCGTGTATCTGCAAAACAAGTCCGTCATCGGCAAGATCGATGAAATCCTCGGTCCCATAAACGAGGTGTATTTCTCAGTAAAGATGGGAGAGGGCATGGTAGCAAGTAGCTTCAAGAAAGGGGACAAGGTTTACATTGGCCCTGATAAGCTGTTGCCGCTCGAGCGCTTCCTCCCCAAGCCGAAGGTCGCAGGTGAAGGTGTGTTCTCTTCCTACACAAGCAAATACCACAATCTGACCTGATCACAGTAAAAAAGCGTGGACGAGGTGGTGCTGGAGGTCGCGGGGGTCGCGGAGGAGGGCGTGGTGCACCTGGTGGATATGCACCCAGGGGCCGTGGTGCGCCGGGAGGATTCTCGCGTGGGGGTGGCCGTGGCTTTGGCGCACCCCGTGGTGCACCGAGAGGTGGGGGGCGCGGATTTACTCCTCGAGGCCGTGGGGCTCCGAGCCGTGGCTATCGCGGCTCTTGAGCATGGTTCGCCCGTGCCTCTATCTTACATGTATTGAGTGTAATGCTACTTGCTTCACGACGGGAACGGCTCGCGCATAGCCTCTTCTGATTGAGACCAACGTTCAATTAAGCATTGACGGCCAGACAGTATGCACTATAGTACGGATGCGAGAGGGTAAAGATAAGGCATGGGAATGAAGCTTGAAAGATGGGTATGCGTGACACAGCCTAATTGGCCATGTACTCTTGATTGAAATCATCTAGGCGCCGCGGTTTCCGCAAGTTGACAAGAAACAAGGAGAGAAACGTTAAGAAACGAGGAAGGAATGGGTCTAGAATCCTCGAGCCGATGCCGTTGCGGTCTAAATTGCCTTTGTGAAAAAGCGATCATACATTTAGACAATATCTCTTACAGTATAACCGTTTGTCTTCGCTACCATCTGTCGGGAGGTAGGATGGTAGGAAATGCTCGACGTTTGAGGTGTGCGATACGTCCTATGAGCGGAGGAGGATCCTAAAGTTGTTGACATGCTTGGGGTGGCAGCAATGGGCGTGACCGGAACAGCGCTGCCGCTTCCTGTCATGCGATTGCTCACCCGAGCGGCGAGCGGCGTCGGGGCTCCAATTTGCAGAGGCCGGGTGCGAGTGCTTGCAGACAAGCTTGAAGACGTTGACGACATGAGTTGTCTGGCTACAGCCGGAGTAGCGGGCGAAGTTATTCTGGCCCGCCGACCCGCGGTCAAGAAAGGATGCCGAAGAGCCGGTTGCGGTTTGAGCCGTCGCTCAGGATCCCAGATCAAGCATTTTGCGATGAAATCCACGAAATTCTCGTCGTCGGTCTTCAGGACCTGCTGCAAGGTTTTGGTACCGGGACGGCGTCGCCTGCCTTTGGAGTTAACGACAGGACGAGGTTGTCCGGTAGATTCTGCAACGGCAATCAGAATGAGACAGTGTGATTAAGTGCGCATCCATACCAAAGAACAGTCTCTTGCGAGAACTTTTCTCTATAAGATACTTGTCAGGCATCCCGAGGACCTCCATAATGCAAGCCAGCTGTTCCTGCTCATTTTCTCCAGGGAAGATAGGGAACCCGGTGTGAAGCTCGGCCAAGATACATCCCAAGCTCCACATATCGATAGCCATGTGGTAATTCATTCCAAGGATTACTTCCGGTGACCGATAGAACCGACTTTGAATGTAGGTGTAAACTAGAGCAGAGATTAATCTAGGCTGAGGGTCCGGATGAGAGGAAGTATACCCTTTTCGTGCTCGAAACAGCTGCTGCCAAAATCGATCACCTTGATTGCACTCTTGCACGGATGCTTCAGTAACACGTTCTGCGTGCGAGTCAGCCCCATCCTCCACTCTGGTTTTGGGCTGTCTGCTTACCTCGGGCTTCAAGTCGCAGTGGACAATGCGATGATGCCGCATCAGTACAAGGGATGCCAACATCTGGCTGGTGAAACGGCGAATCAAGGTTGTCGAGAATCCAACGAACCCGTTGGCTTTGATCAGCTCATAAAGGTTGATGCTGAGCAGCTCCATTGCGATGCAAAGATGGTTACGGAAATAGAAGTGTTCAGTCATCTTGATGACATGGTGCTTCTCATCGGGATCCTGCTCAATGTCAGGAAACGCTACTGCCAATTGAGTGACGTGGAACCCACCCATTTCTTGAGATTCTCCAGGATCTTGATCTCCACAAGGGCCTGATGATGGAACCGCTTCTTGTTTCGGATAATCTTGATGGCAACCGACTCTCCCGTACAGTGATCACGACATTGTAACACTTGTCCAAACGAGCCTTTGCCAAGAGTAGTGATAACCTCGTAGCGATAGTGAAGATGGTCGTGGTCAACAATGATGTAATCGCCACGCTCATCATCATAACCGTAGTTGTTCGTTGAGTTGTCTGTGGTTGCCATCTTCTTGTCACTACCTTGTCCATAGTAGTAGACCTGCGGGAAATCCAAGACCTCACGTCGCTCGAACTCAGACAAGTAGGCGACTCGGCTACTCTTGAGTAGAGCTAGAGAGGGGGAATGAGCTATAATATCGGTTCAAGAATTTGGGCACTCACAAGCTGGAGTTTCGGAAGGAGTTGGGGCGGTTGGTTCAGGGAACTTGAACATTTCGTCCAGTTCCTCCTTCTTAGCTCCCGATGTCAGCTTCTTCATCTGCTGTCGTTTGACATATGCCATCATCTCGTCGTCACCCAGACGTTCATCCTCATCCACCGAGGTGGCGACTGGTGATGGTGTACCGGACTCGGTGGTTCCCGGCCGCTCAGCGACAGAGGACGAGAACGATGGCGTGGGGAACATGTTTGGTACCGTCGAGGAGTTGGGAATTCGCGATATTGGTACGTTGGACTTGGAACCTGTTGCTTTCGGCTTGAGCGGCGAGGTATTTAAGGTTCTTTGATGGAGCAACGGTGCAGTCGAAGATTCCGCCGAGGCGGTTGTGCCAGTGGCAGTCGACGTAATGGATCCAGCGATTGAGTTCGTCGAAGACTTACGCATAGCACCCATCGTGTTATTGCTGCTCTGGGCGGCAAGGTTACGGGTCGATTTTCCGACAGCACTCACTGTGCTAGACAAAGGTGGCACAGGAAGCTGACGTGGCGCGCGGATGGGTGAGCTTCGGTTTGAGACCTTCTGTGTAGCAGATGAAGAGCTTGTTTTGACCGTGTCTGCCGATTCAAGCACGCCAAACTCGTTCGGGAACACCGAGTCATGTTCAGATGGGGACGAATCCACAATGCTTCCAGCGGGGGCAGGATTTAGACTGGCTCGTCGAGATCCCATCATGGAAGCCTTGGTGATTGTCTGATCCTTGACAGTCATCTGTGGAGAAGGATCTCGAGCAGCCGAGCTTCGGCTCGATATGCGAGGGATCTTGGTAGGCGTCTCCCTTCTGGCGGCGCTAGCAAGGATGCTAGCCGATGCCGACTCGTACAATTGTTGTCCAGGCTGGCGGATATTGACCTCCGAACTGCGTCCGCTGCGCGGATTTGCCAAAGAAGGCGACCCGGCGATAGTAGGCAATTGTTGACGACTCGCACGGATATCGGTCGTGGATTTTTGGAGTGTCTGAGACGAGGGAGAGGACGAAACTTGAGGACGCGACGTTGTCGAAGAACGAAGGGACGCCGTAGACGAAGTCGAAGCAGTGGAAGATTTCAAACTGGCAACGCGCTGCGCCGTCACAGGCGGTATGGCAGAAACCTGCATGGGCGGCAGCACTACAGGCTTGGGGGATCTGGCGGGCTCTGCCGCTGAAACGGTCTGGAAGGGAAAACAGTGAGAGAGGTCCAGATTGTAACAGAGGCAACCGACCTTTCCTCGCTTTCTGCCCATGAGAGCAGATATACGACTCTCGCTCCGTTCCTTCTCCTCGCCTTTACGCTTTGGCGGAGTCTCCTTCTCGGTTAGGTTCTTCTTCGAGCTCGACTTAAGAAGGCCAGGCAAGCCCAACCCTAGAACGCCAGACTTCCTTGAAGCTGCTGTGGAGGTCGGGCTGGCCGGGACTGGCGCAGCTACAACCGGAGAGCCCACGGGTTGCCCAGAAGGAGATGAGGAAGACGACGTGTCGAGGACCTGTGGAACAGTCTGAGAGGAAGACGCGCGGCGGAAGAAAGGAATGTTCGACGGAGTCAACCTCTTGCTCGTGGAAGAGCGCTTCACAGCGGTGGCGGGGTTCAAAGGAGTGGCATACACGTCTGGACTTTTGGTGGATGCAAAAGATCCAGACTGATTGAGGCCAGTACGAGTAGAACCGGAGGACCCAGTTTCCGCCCTGCTTGACGGCGACCCAAAACGCTCTCCCAGCTTGGATGGGCTCTGGGAGTACCCAAATGATTGCCTGTAG
The DNA here is from genome assembly GCA_001632435.1 of Calocera cornea HHB12733. Taxonomy (NCBI): domain Eukaryota; kingdom Fungi; phylum Basidiomycota; class Dacrymycetes; order Dacrymycetales; family Dacrymycetaceae; genus Calocera; species Calocera cornea. The sequence continues at coordinate 35,596 of KV423969.1, forward strand.
GATGGCACTGGTGGAGGGAGGGCATCCGCCGCGTCTACGGTCGCCCAAGACTCATCCAGTCGAGATTCAAAGGATTGCTGAGATTGCTGAGGCTGGTGTGATTTAGAACCCCTGGGAGACAGCGGAGAGTTGTTGTACATGTCTTTAAGTGACGTGGTGGATGTCTTCTGGGCGGACGGGCGATCCAAACTCCGCAATGCATTGGTGAAGCTCCACTTCTTGCTAGGTGACCGAGCTGTTGAGGTGCTAGAGGGAGCGGGCGGAGGCGCGGTGTGGATGATCTGTGGCGGATCCATGGGAGGCACGATGACTATCGTGCGATCGGGATCTTCATACTGCACTGAAGGGGAGGAGGATGCGAGAGGCAGATTGATGGATATGGGCGAGTCCTGGACCTTCGGAAGATTGTAGGTGGGAGGCATGTGGGGACTCCCATTGGTCGTAGAATTAATTCGTTGCCTGGTAGTCAATTCTTTGGGTAGAGGTGGGACCGGTGGGATAGGTGCACCATCGCCTTCCATGCCGCTAGAAAGCCCACCGACATCTCCACCGGAATGGGTGAAGCTGTGCGTGCTCCCTTCGCTGCCAGCACTGTTCCGTCTAGGGAATACGGACTTCGTCCCGCCACCAGATTTGCCCATGACCATCGAAGTAGGCGTCGTGTTCGCAGTTGTTTGCGTCCCTCCCGTAGAGACAGAGTCCCTCGAGCCAGTAGTGTTCGTGGTAGGGGTACCGGCCGAAGCCGAGGAAGTTGAAGATCGCTTCATCACCGGTGCTCCAGTGCTGTATGAAGACTTGGACGACAGGGAGACCGGTGCGCCATTGCCGGTGCCAGGGCTGCGCTTCAAGACGCTATATTCGTCGGTCGTTAGGCTGTCAACGCCCTCGTCCTCAGCGGGACGGGAATGAGCCTTGGAGCCGCCAGAGCTGTTCCGAGCCCTGGGCTCAATACCCTCCCACTCCTTCCCACCGACAGCTCCACCGCCAGGTGTTCCAGGACGACTGCCCTCGCGACTCTTCCTGGAGCTGATTGAGATCATGGACGTTCTCGCGCTCCTTGGAGTCTTGCTAAGACCATCGAGCTTGTTCAGGGCCTCCACGGTCTGCTCATCGTAGACTGCGGGCCAGCCCTCCTGCGGACCCTTGGCAAGCAGGTGATGAGCAAGACGATCAATGGAGGTATCGTGCTCCTTTTCGCGCTCATGGCGAAGGGTGCTCGATTGAGACGTGGCCAGGGCACCAGACGAAGGAGGAGAGCGCAAGAACTGCGAGATCGAGTTGGCACCCGGAGACGGTGGAAGATGGGAGTAGTCGTGTTCAAGATGATGACGGCGTGACGTAACAGAGCCAGACGACAGGTGCCGAGAATGAGTAGACTCGCCACTCGGCTGGCGCTCCTTCGGTCTCTCTCGCTCACGGTCTTTAGGGGAAACTACGGAGGTGGTAGAGGGTTGCCGAGTAGAGGGTGCTGCAGCCGGAAGACTCTCCCGCGGTCGCCTCTCGCGCTCTTTCGACTTCGAAGAATCGCGGCTGGCGGGCGAGCCTGAGCCAACTGGCGTACCGTTGCCAGATACGATCGCGACACCGAGCGACCGGTGCTTGCGCGCCAGGACGTCATTCTCGTCCGGATACATCTTCTCCCTTTCGCGCTCACGCTCACGGTGACGCTCAGCACGTTCTGCGCGTTCCTTCTCCTTCTCCTTCTCGCGCTCGTTGGCGTCAAGCTCTTCATTCGTGCGCTTCCTGCGCAAGACTTGCCCGGTGCTACTGCGCCTGGACTGGTTAATAGGAGCTGGGGACATGGGCGACTTGACGGGTGTCATCGTCGCTGGTGAGTCGGCCGCTCTGGTTCGAACGGTCGCAGAAGCGGGCAATGAGACCGAGACCGGGGAGCGGACAACAGGCGAGGTTGGTGCCGCTGTGCGAGTGGAAATGTCCTTGGGCCGAGCGGTCGTCGATCCAGACAGGGGTGGGGACCTCGGTTCCTCAAGGACGGCCGTAGGGAGGAGTTTACTGGGACGCGAGGTGCTGGCGCGGTGAGACTGGATTGGCTTGTAGAGGATTTGTTCCTCTAAACCCGATTCCTCTGCGGCGCTAACTGGCATCGGACGACCTGACGCCCGGCGTTCGGTGGTCGGCGGCTTCTGTGACAGGCGGGCAGCGACCGGTGACACCTTCGGCGGTGGTGAAGGCGGCTTGGGAGGCTGCTGCAGACTGTCAGAAAGATATATGCGCGCTGAAATATGATTTACACACCTCATTGGCCTCTTCCCGCTCAACCGCCTCCAGCGTCCAGACACTAGCTGCACTATCTCGTCCTGCTCTCTCATTCGACATTTCCTCGTCGGAAAACTCGTCGAGTCCCTCCTTGATACGCTGCACCGCCTCCCATGGCATGCGCGTAGGAGCTTGAGCCCAACGGGGGGTTGCAAGCTCCCCAACCCCGACCAGATTGCGTCTATCGTAAGACGCAGCCATGTCTCGGTGGTAACGCGCTGGGGTGACCGGTTGATTCGAGTACGAGTTCATGGGAGGTGGGTTGAATGATGACAGCGGTAAGGAGCCATACTGATGTTGTTGGACCGGAGACTCGTCGGGGCGCTCTTGGGGTGGTGGGGAGGGGTTCATAAAGTAATAAGGATCCAAGGAAGACGTCGAGGAGGATGCCGACAATGGCGGTTCCGGGATTTTGGTGTAGTCCACAGGGTTTGAAGCCGGTGTAAGGGACATGGAAAAAGACGCTGATACCTGTGGTTGGAGTTTAGGAGCTGCATCAGAAATGCGGTACTGGTACAGCAACGTACGTCGCGACTTCGGCGTCTGTCTTTATCACGCTCCTTTTCCGTCTCCTCTGCCCTGCCTGGATCGCGTTCGCGTGTGACGGGCGCGTCCCCCCCTGTTGATACTCTCGTCGTAGGCGGTCTGCTCCGCTGGGGCTCGCGCGGTTCCTGCCTGCGCGTGTCGTCCCTCGCCTTTTCGCTGGCCCGCAGCGGCGAGTACGCAGATTGATATCCCAGGTCGAGCGCTGGGGGCCGATCCTTCCGTCTCCACTCGGTGTCGGGGGTGGTATCGCTCATGCCTGCGACTGATGCGGGCGGAGTCACGTCGAGCAGCCGAGAGGTGCGGACATTCGGAGCGAGGCCAACGGTGGACGCGGGCGAGTCTGGGGGCTGTCTGCGGTGGGTGGACGATGACAGCTTTTGAGGCGTGCGATCGGCGGGCATGAGAGATGTGGAGGGGGAGCGGGGGAGATAGGAAGGAAAGGGGAGAACGACGTGATGGGAACGATTAGCAGCGGGAGATGGTCATGGGTGAGTGGTATCTGGGGATGGGAGTGGGATGGGAGTGTTGTCGTTGCTGAGTGCGTGGAGGGGGTGACGTTGGGGCGGGGGTGCCGGACGGGCTGTGGAGAGCGTCGAGAGCAAGGGAGGGGACGATGTCGGGTAGCGTGGAAGGGTGGCCGAGCCTCGTTGCAAGCAAAAGAAGCAAGCACCAGTCGACCTCGCACCGTCTCCTGGAACCAAAACAGCACGCGTCCGGGTGCATATCCACTCCCCTTCCTGGTCAGCACAGAACTCGCCCTCGATTCCGTCCTTTTCTCGACGCGACTCTATGGAAAGCTGCATCCGATCATCGATGAGCTGATAGGTTATGCCCTTTCGTCTCATCCGCCGGGTGTTTGTGTGCGAATTAGAAAATACGTCGCCCGATACAGTGCTGTCGACCAAGCCCGGCGTATACCAACAGCCCCTTGCGCCGATCTCAACGCGCGGCCGGCCTCCTAACTAGGAAAGGAGATCCCGCTGGCAATCTAGTCCCAACAATCGAAGACAAAACACAAGGAGTCTTTCTGCTATCTTACTTTCTTCACATACCCGAAACATAGATAATAGGGCGCCAGCATCGGCCCACGGTATTATCACCGGCCACGGCACGCGCCCTGAGCGGCCAAACACGCGTTCCCCTGACAGATCAGAGCTCACACAAACCCGAGACACTATATATGCCACCAGCATAACAGCACACCTCGCACCGCATCGCAAATTCCAACATCCGGCCCCAGGCGGTCTAGCGCCTCGCCCAGCAGTCATTCGCCTGGGCTTACCCGATGCCCGGTACGGTCAAATTCGAGGGTGCCCACGCGTGCCGCGCACACTGGCCGGCGCTTCGCAAGACAGGGGCATCTACATAAACGTCACCCGGTCCGAGCGTAGCGACCGGCGTTGTTGGACAAGCCCCAGCGTCAGCGGCTCAGGAGGCAACCTCGGTCATGTCCCGGGTCGCGCTGATCCTAGCGCGGCGTGGGCGCTCCGGGCGGCGCACGAACGCGGTAAAGTTGGTCCGAATGCTGATGCTCAGGACGCTAAACTCCGACACGGGCCTCGAATCTGAGCTTGGCTGACTGGGCATCTGCGCTTCAAACTGCCGTCGTTTGCTCAACTGATGGGCTTTACTGTACTCGCCAGCGTAGGTGCGCATTTCCTTTCTGGGATTTGCCCCCGCGGGAGCAAATCTTAGTCTGGGCAAGGGGGCAAAATTCATAGGATGTGGTGACAGTGCGCAAAAAGGGCGCAACAACAACAACCACTACAATCCCTCAGCCTGAGGCTCAGCATGAGGCCCTACCTAAGGTTTTCAGAAGTGCTTTAAACAGACATTCACTCGGAGCAGCTTGAAAATGCACTGGAAAAACGTCCTAAATGAGTTGTCTGACACAACACAGCCACATCCAGTTTGGTATGCATTGCTTTGACAAAGTGCGCAGCAGCCAGAAATGGGTGGTGACAGCCCAAAAAGTGCGCAAAAAAACCTCGTGGTGACGGTGACATCGCGCACCTACGCTGGCGAGTACAGTACGGGCGCATCATGCACCGAAATATCCTGTGATCTTGGAAGACCCGGCGGCCGCTGCCTAAAGCGCTCCAAAACCGCCAGCGAAAAAACGCACAAAACTTCCGCTTTTACCCTGTTCGCTTCGTTCATCAAAGAAGCGGGCGCGATAACGCACGTGCTGCCTTCCAAGCTTTCCAAGAAGGGTGGCTCCCCGTGGCTCCGGCATCGGAATGATGACTCTTTTGTACATTTACGGCACTGGGGCAATCACCACAACCCGGTGTTGAACCTCGACCCCGGTAAGCCAATGTCCCAATATTCTGGTATGCATTAAAAGGGTAAATCAAGGGTAGTGCTACGCCTTACAAAGCATACACGTCTCTTCATGAAGAAAGCAGTGATAACGATATAAACCAACAGGGACGTCCACGGCAGCGGGCAGCGAGCAGCACTCAGTCCTCATCCTCCATCTTCGCGTCGTCTTCCTCCTCCTCCGGCGTCAAGTCCATCTTGTTGTGCGCCGTAGCGAGGAAGACGTTCATCTGGGTGCGATCGAACGTGAACTGCTCCTTCAGGAAGTCGAGTCGCTCTACCCAGCCCTTGTCCGTCTCCTTGTCGAGCTCGAGCGGGTTGTAGATCACCTTTTCAACATATGGGTCCTTCGGCTCGGGCGGCTCCTTGAGCACCCGGAAGGTTCGCAAAGAGAATTGTAAGCCTGGCATATGTCAACATCCGTAATTCTGGATTGACAGGCACGGCTCACTCTTGCCATGGCTAGTCAAAACGCATACGAAGGTATGCTCCTCGCCAAATTGCCCCGGCTCGATTGTGCACTTGGTGACGAGCAGGTTCGTGAGATCCTCATACAGGCACACAACGATGCTGTTCTTCGTAGGACCGGCGCCATGCTTCCCACTGGGCGTGGAAGGCGGCACTCCAGACCTTGCCTGGTGTCCGTTCAGCGCAGGCTGTATCGGGCGGTCTTCCCTTATCCGAAGCACTAGACGGAGCGTCAGTTCCAAATCGTAGCTTCCCGATGAAAGCACGTACGCATCGCCTGGCTATCGGCCACCTGCCTCTTCAGCTCTTCCTCCTTTCTTCTCCACTCCCTCTCCCGGTCCACCCACTCCTCGCGCTCCTGCTCGCGCCGCCGCTCCAGTCCTGGATCGGTCATGAGCGGCAGAGGTAGCGAGTGACCCCGCCTGTTCGCGTCCTGCAGGTGCGACACCTGCGTCTGCAGCTGGGCGATGAGCCTTCCCTGGTCTAGTACAAGGTCAATGGGTGACGGAGACAGCACTGCGTGGGACACACCCTTGGCACGCTCCTCGGCGGCGCGCTTGTAGTCCGCCAGGAGCATCTCATGCTCCGTCCCTTTCAGCCTGACAAGCTCGTCGAATTGCTCCGCATACGTATCTCGTTGCCGTGTGACCTAGACATCCCGTCAGCACTGCGATTCTCGTAGCATACAACGCCCACGCACCTCCTCGAGCCGTCTTCGCAGCTCCGCCTCTACCTTGCTCTCCCTCTTCACCGAGCTCGCTGCAGCCGCGCCCTTCGCCGGCCTCGCTCTCCTGCTAACCTCCTCTTCTTCGTCTTCCTCCTCCTCCGTAACGACCGGAGCGGTCCTCGGCCTCCCCCTCCCCTTCATGGCCGCATTGGCACTCGTGACCGTCTTCCTCGCGGCGACCTTGTTGCGCCCATTCGCGCGGTCGTCCATGTCTGCCTCCACCTCTGCTTCGGAGCCTGAGGGGTCTTCGGGAATAGGAGGTGCTGGGGTGCGGCGGGCTTTGGACGGGCCCGCGTGCGTGGCAGAGGTGTTGGAGGTGCTTGAGGGCTTGGAGCGGGCGCTGTGGGATGAGGTGTTCGGGCGGGATGAGGCGGGGTGTCGTTTCGCAGGTGCTTCGAGATAGTCTACACAATGATAAGCTACGCTTCGCGAGCTATGTCAGCTTAGGCGCACCACCGAGTTCGTCGTCGGAATCCGAGCCCATCGTCCAGCCGGTGACTGTGGCCGTTCACGGAAGTACGGGCGCGTTCCTGCGCGCGGGCGACGCGCCGTGCCCTTGTTATTCTACGAGCACCGCCACGTCTCACGTGACCGACAATGCACTTCGGCTCCGAGCAGGAGCGGGGGGAAGCCCAACGGGGGCAAATCTAAAGCACGGAGTTCGGACACGCGCCATCCCCTCCCTACACGCCACGCCTCACACATTGCACTGCGCAGGACCGACGGTGGCTCCCGGTGCTCGTTCCATTCTGCCATACTATCACCCTCCCTCCGCTCCCTGCTCACCTTCACCCACTCACTCCCTCCCCCCACTCGCCACCTCAGCAGCCGTCTGCTGGGCCCACGCGTCCCTTGCACACATCACACGCCAGGTCGTGAGTGCCCGCCCGCCCCTTCCATTCATTCCCATTCTCCCTATTCCCCCCCCCATAGCATACACCCCACCTTTGCACTCCCCTCCTCCCACTCCCATCGCTCCATTACTCATCCCCACTGTCAAGTCACTGCCCAACCAGCCTCACCTCACCCGCCTCCACTCTCAAGCCCACTATTCCCTTCCGAGGCTCCGGTGTCACTGTCGAACGAGTGCACCGAGTGCCGACCCATCATCTCCTGCCCCCTGTTTTTTTCATTCCCCATCTTCCGCTGAATTCACGCGCCGCACCCGGCCCACCCCATCCCACATGCCTGACCTCAAACGCTCCCGCTCGCCCTCCGACGCCGGCTCGCCCTCTGGCCACACCTCAAAGCGCGCAAACACAAACGCAGACTCGGCAAACCCAGACGACGACACGTACCACGAGCCCATCGACTCCCTCAACCAGGGCAGTGCCCCTTCCGACCAGCTCATGCAGGACGCAGAGACCACCCCCGCGCCCGGACAGCGCTCGGACGGCTCGCTCACCCCCACCTCCCTCGCTCCGGCGGACTCGGTCTCCGTCCAGCCCTCCAACTCCTCCCCAGGCGCAAACCAGACCATAATCCCCTCACAGCTCCCTGATGCGTCCGTGACCTCGGATCAGATGTCCGCCAGCGGGACCGGGCGCGAGCCGCCCCCCCAAAACATCCACATGCGCGCCCTCATCGTCACCCAGGACGCGAGCATCATCATTGGCAAGGGCGGTAGCCACGTCAACGAGATTCGCGAGAAGAGCGGTGCACGCATCACCGTCAGCGAGAGCATTCCCGGGAACCCCGAACGTATTCTTAATGTGACCGGCCCGCTCGATGCTGTCGCAAAGGTGAGTCATACAGTCGTGTAACATCTGATGTGCCTAATGTATGCGCCCAGGCGTTTGGTCTGATTGTCCGCCAAATCAATGACGAGCCGTTTGACGCGCCTTCCATCCCCGGCTCTCGCGCAGTCACCATCAAGTTCATTATCCCCAACTCCCGCATGGGTACCCTGATCGGCAAGGCTGGGAGTAAGATTAAGGAGATCCAGGAGGCGTCGGGTGCCAAGCTGCATGCGAGCGAGGGGATGTTGCCCGGGTCCACCGAGCGCGTGCTGAACGTGTCCGGCGTGGCCGATGCGATCCACATCGCGACGTACTACGTCGGCAACTCGCTGCTCAACTCGCATCCCTCGTACAGCACCACGCACGCGTCGTACAAGCAGCAGCGTCGTCCGATGGCGTCCACGACCTACTACCCGCCCAACACCCCCGCCGCGCACTACGCGTTCCCTGGGCCGGCTGCGCCGCCTGCTCCCCCAGCCATGCAGCAAACGCAGAACTTCTACATCCCGAACGACCTCGTCGGCAGCATCATCGGCAAGGGCGGCGCAAAGATCAACGAGATCCGTCACGTGTCCGGTTGCCAGATCAAGATCCTCGAGCCCGGCCAGGGGCCGGCCCCAGGCTCGGGCGCGGTCGCGCCCATGAGCGAGACGGAGCGGATGGTGACCATCACGGGGGGGATCGCCAACATCCAGATGGCGGTCCAGCTCCTCGCCAGTGTAGGTGCCCTCGGACCGAAGCCTGGCCCGGCGTTCTGACGTGGTCTGCAGCGCATTGAACAGGAAAAGCAGCGTCTCCTCACACGATGATGACGAACCCCACTTTCGGTACAAAGCCCCTTTTCCTGTGTCCCACTTTTTCCGCATTCAGCGTCCCGCCTGTATGTCCATACTCAGTCTCGTGTCCTTCTCTCCATCAACCTCTCCCCTACTCTCCCACTCTCACTCCCACTGCTCCCATGCGCCCTCTCTGCATATGCCTGTATGAGACCACCGGTAAACTCGTAGCTCGCGCCTCCATCGCTCACATATCCCACATCTTTCTCTGTTGTCGATTCATATGTTCGTTGCAGGTTAATGAATCATGTAGAGTGTGCATGCATGTGTCGAATGAAAGAACACTATGCGCTCTATCGTCCTCACCGCGCACATTGCGGATTGAGACCATTTTTTGCGTACGTTGTGTTGGTCATTCATGCTTGCTACATTGCAAATGACGCGACCCCCGCACACGGGGGTCTACAATGTTTCGCAGCCAACTAGCTCCTTTACTTCGAGCCGCCAATACGCCCGAGCTCCGAAGCGCGCTCACGGTCCGCACCGAACCCGTGCTCAGACGAAGTGCGCTTATCCTCCGTCCCGTCCTCCTTGAGCCCGCCATGCTCGGTGGGCTTGTACACCTCCTCGGGCTGGGTCGCACCGCCCTTCTTGCCCATCTCCGAGGCGCGATTGTGGTCCGCGCCGAATCCTACACGCAATCGCGTCAGCACTTGGTCGTGACTGTAGCTGAAAAGAATGGGAGGGAGTTTGGAGGGAGACGCACCGTGCTCAGAGGACATGCGCTTGTCGGGCGTGCCGTCCTCCTTCATGCCGCCGTGCTCAGAGGGCTTGTACTTCTCCCCGGTCTCGGTAGCGCCTTGAACCATTGTTGGTCTTGGTTGGGGTTGGCGGGGTTGGTTGGGTTGGGATTGGTTTAGATTCGGTGGTTGATTGGTCGCAGGAGTGGGTGGGGAGCTTGATGCTCTGAAAACACTCGAAAACGCTGTCTATATATACGTTTCCAGCTTCTCAAGCGCCCCCCAGGAAAGCGTGCCACCCCGAGCAAGGGAAAAGCGGGATCTCCAGCCTCGGCCCAGAGGCACCCCAAGGAACCCCAGCCGTGTGACGTCGCGTTTCGCTCATTGGTCCAGCCCAATCGATCCTGTGCGGGGATCGCGAGCCTGAACCACTCGCGAAGCGCGAAGAACGTGGGGAGCAGCGTTCCCAGCTTTGCCAGAAGCCTAGGCGAAAGGTGGCGCGCCGATCCGATCACCGCAGCGGGCAAGACGAACGCCGTGTCCAGCTGTTCGTGAATGTTCTCCGTTCAGCCCAGCGCAAGGGATCGATGACGCCGCCTTTCATCATACTACATCATCGCGCTCTCCGCAGAACGCGACACGCCTGGGAAGCAAGAAGCAGATCAGGGAGGAGCTGATGCGGCGCTTCCTGATCGATCTGGCGATCGCTGATCCGCGGATGCTTTTGATTTAGATTAGCACCGCGATGGTGTCGGGCAGTTACCACAATTGATGCCCACGTTCTTCTTGGTGTTCTCAGAAGCAACTCACTGACCATTCTGACGCATCCCGTTCTTCCACAAACGCCGAGCAACTGTGAATTTCCAGAAACGTCGCCAAGCTCCCTGCACTTCACAAAGCCTCACATCTTTCATCCCCGTTGATCCCGACGCCCTTCATCGTCCACTCGACCTCCAAGCCCCATCATCGACCGTATCTTTCCCAATCGGGTTCGGCACACCCCCACTGGGGTAGGTTGAGGCCAGGTTCATCGCAGATTGATGGGGCCCGATTGACTTCGATCACTCCGTGCTCGGCCACCTGAGCACAAGGACTCGACTGCCCTCGGGGTGATCGAGGGTCGCCCCGGCGTTTGATGTGGGGCTGGTCTAACCAATACGTCACCTGGGCTGGATCGTGACCGTTATGGCTACTATGGCAAGTGGTCTTGGATGCAATCCAGCCATGATCTGTACTAAATCCCATTCATAGTTGCAATGCAGAAGCTGCGCTAGTCGTGATCATCAAGCTAATTGCGGCTGACAAGCCGCATAAGACTGCCGATCGAACTCGCGACGCGACATCTCTCCAGAAGCGGAATCGCATGGCTGTTCGCCCATCACATCTCACGCGGCGTGTCCGATTTCTATGAGAGACATCATAACCGACGATGGTGTTAAATGATCAAACTGTATTCATTCTGGGACAGCACGTTAATATAGAACGAAAGAGCAGCAAAGGATGGGTTCAGGTGAACGAGATCAAAGTACCTATGAAGAAAGAAAGCCGCGGTAAATGGACTGAAACCGTTCAGCCGCCTTGACCGCCTTGATCCGACTTCTGGGAGGGCCCTGATGTCTGTGCAAGAAGACTGGACGGTGGTGTCAGCGGGATTGGGAGGAAGCTAAGGCGGACAACGTACTTGGCAGTAGCTGCGGGGTCGTCTGGTGGGGCGGATCCATCTCCCACCATGATGCGCTTACCTGCGCTCGGGATTCCGTCCGCTAAGACGTAGAGCCATCCATACCCGGGCGGATAGATGTAAATCGATGATGGACCACGGATAGACAGGGTAGTCGTGTTGCCGCCCGCGGTGGGCAAATTGCACGTGCATTCGAGCTCAACGAGACGCGAGTTCATGTGAACGGCGTGGGTGACGAAGCCCAGGTCCATGAGCGAGATCGTGACGTTGGAGGTGCCCGGAGGTAGCTCGACTTGCACCAGAATCTCCTCGCCATAGTCCACGGTCGCGGGCAAGGTACTGATCACGGGACGTGGCATGCTCATGTATGGCGGGCTGAGCCACTCAACTCGGTATTCGGTTTGGTATGCGACCTCCGATACGTCCAGGTTCGGGTTCGACCCAGCAATCATGATTTCTCCGCTTGGTACAAGCGTTGCCACTGAGTGATACAACCTCGGTATCTGACTGGTGGGCATGCCATCGCTGCTGAATCGCTGGCCGAGCGGCATGTCCGGATCGTACAGCACGGGCTGAAATACCGGATTGTCGGCGTTCGATTGCCCGATTTGGCCCTTGACGTTCCCGTACCCGGCGATGCCAGTGCGTCCACCATTAACGATCGCCACTTTCCCGTCGGGAAGCAGAACAGCATCTGGCATGACTCGTGGAGCTGGCATATGGTCGACCTCCCAACCAGCGGCCATTCCAGCCCGCGTGAGCGTCATTCGTACGCATTGATCTGATGCAGGTGTCTGGGAAGACATCTCGTAACCAGGCATTGTGTCGTCGACGGTTGAGCCGCCGCATATCATGACAGTGGGTGTGAATCGATTGGCAACCGTCATGGGTAGAAGTACAGCGGTGCCGGTCATCGGGTACGTCACTCGAACGCCGTTAGGGAACTGAGGAAGTCGCGTTTCCTCATTCGTCTTCCAGTTGTATATCATCGCGTCCCGGTTGGCAGCTATGAAGACAGTACTGTCCGGAAGTGTGAACGCAATCGGGAACAGATTGGCATTGAGTGTGTCGTTCAGGAATGGTGACGGAATTGGCAGAGCGTTATATCCGTTGATGTTCTTGGGCGGAAAGAACTCAAAGGTCGGATTGTTGACAGTTACGTTGTTCATCCAGCCGCCCTTCTTCGAGCCGCCCATGATGAGCGCCGATCCGTCTTCGAGTCTCGTAACGGTGACATACCACCGTGCGCTTGCCATACGAAGGCGGTCCGGGTCTTCGAAGATGTCGCACTTGTTGTCCAGACATGGGTCGAAGAAGCGGATAGCCTGGAGGCCATTGACGTCGCCAAAGTCGGCAGCACCAGTTTTGTCCGTCACCACTGGATTACCGCCGACATTGATGAGGGTGCCATTCGACAGGAACGTGCCGCCGGCGCAGAACGAGTTCGAGAGCACGTTGAGTGGTCGCACCTCGTCCGTATCAAGGTTGTAGACGGCACCCCATGCTGGGTGGCTGTTGACCGTCAGGGGATTATGCTCGACCTTGTCGAATATGATGGCCTCTGTATCCGAGATCACCGACAGCTGCATAGCAGACACACCGGTCGTTCCGCGCTGCTCCAGTTTCCAAGTTGCCGCAGTCCCCGTGGACTGAATGAAGTTCACACCCACAGCCTCCTCAGTCTTCTTCACGGCTGCATGCCGTACGACGAGTGCATCGACGTCCATGGTCTTCCCTTGACCGCGACCCGTGTTCACGATCCGCAGTGTATGCTGCGCAAGCGCCAGCTGAGCGCTCGCCCACCGTCGTTGCTGAACGGCCGTCTGACCCGCAAATCCGTCTACGGTACCGACATGTTTCCCATCCAAGAACACATCGGCGATGCCGTGGGTGGGTCCTACCGTTCCAAACCATTGTATTCCCGTCCCGGAAAACAGATAGGTCATATATGCGCCGTCGGTGGTCGTCGAGTGCAACGTTCCTTGGGCGTACTTGGGGTTGGACACGTTGTGCCAGGAATGCGGCGAGTAGACGATGGATCTCCACGTGTCGTCAACTGCCACCGATCCTACCGGTACGTAGTAGGGCAGGAAAGGCTTGCCATCGGGGACCGATCCGGGTGGTGTGACGCCGTTCCATGCAGGCTGAGTGCTCCGGTAGGCGGACTGGATCGCGTGGATTCGACGATTTCGGAAATAGTCCGACAGGTGAGGAGACAGTCGGCGTCGGAGAGCGGAGGCCCAGTGTCGTGGTTCTAGACGAGCGTGGACGACGCATACTTGAAGCAGGAAGAGGAGGACGAGGAGGACTTTGGGTAGTCGCATTGGGGTGGACGAGGCACGGGTCAAAGAACGACAAGAGTCTGGTGCAAGATGTGCAGGTTGACCGAAGGCAACCAACACCAGCTAGGCTTGAGACAGGACGATTGGGCGGGGTACCACATCTTGGTCGCTAAGAAGCTGTTGGCGGTTTCACTTGACTGGTATGTCGAGGAAATGAGACACCTGCCAGAGAGGACATCAAGCGATGTGATGCGGTCCTGCTCGACCGTTCGGTTGGATGGTCATCATCATCAAGTCCTTCATTGAGATCATCTAGAGAGAAAGATATGGGAAGAATTTTGTAAGTTAGCAGAGTATTTGAGCATGTTTGCCCTATGTACAAATGCGTCCAGTAGTCTCTGCTCGGTGCCGTGGTAAAGACCCCGAGGAGGCCAGGGCCCGATCGCGTTCCGATCAAATGTGCGTTCAGCGCGTCTCAAACTGCAGGCGTCGCCTCATCTCCGCCAGTGAACGACTATGCCAAAGGCTACACTTCCCTATCTGCCTGTCCCCGGGGCGCTCTTTGCCATCGCAAAGCCGTCGGGACCAGCATGCATGCCCATGTTGGACGGTCTCAAACCGCTCATCAACCAGTCGACCCTCTTCAACGACCCTGCGAGTATCGAGAAGGCCAAGCAAAGCTTGAAGAAGAAACGCTTCAAACACCGTCCTGGAGGTGTGAAGATAGGGCAGGGAGGGACGTTGGATCCGCTCGCGGACGGTGTATTGAGTGAGTCATCCCTTCTAACTGTGCTGCACGTCTTCTCATGGGTGAAGTCAGTCATTGGCCTCGGCAAAGCAACTAAGTCTCTTCAAAGGCACCTGGACGGTCCCAAGGTAAGTGAACTACCTTCCAAGTGTTGTATCCGTCTGATATCCATCAGACGTACCGAACAACTGCGCTTCTTGGAGCCGAGACGGACTCATACGATTCAGAGGGAAAGTTGGTGAGGACTGCACCTTGGAAGCACGTCACGCGAGAAAGGATCGAGAGTGTATTGGAGCGCTTCAGGGGCGAGATATCACAGCTACCGCCAATGTGCGCTTTTTACTACCACCGTGTCTTTGCTGTACTGACTTGTTGTGAAGCTACTCTGCCCTGAAGATGGACGGGCGGCCGCTGTACTGGTATGCACGCGAGGGGAAGAAGCTACCTCGATCCATTGAACCTCGCAAGGTCACTGTCTTCTCGCTTGAATGCATAGACTGGCAGGACGGAGCTCCGATTGAAGGAGAAGGATCCGGGCACCACTTCAGCTTCCCTGCCAACAGGGTGTCAGACGAGGAAAAGCAGACGATGAATGCGGTGCGGCAACTCATTGTCGGCGAAGGGAATGTAGAAGGCTCGGCAGCTGAGGTGGAGACCGCGGCTGCAAAATTGCCGGAAGTGGAGGAGCAGGAACGGCCTCCCACTTTCAAGCTGGAGATGAAGGTTTCGGGCGGGACTTATGTGCGATCACTAGTGCACGACATCGGGCACGCAGTAGGAAGCGCGGCGCACGTTGTGACCCTCTCCCGTATCCAGCAGGGTGATTACCACTGTGAGGAACAGCCAGGCGATCCTGGGAACTGTGTACCTTGGAGTGTGTTCCAGAAAGCGATCGCTGAGCGTGCGAAGGGCGGCGAGGAGGAGGAGGGCAAGACGAGTGATGAATGGACGGATTGGGAACAGGCCATATTAGACAAGATGAACTTGATTGAATAATGCATGTTGTACCCCTCGATGGCTTCAAATGATCACACAATACATTGAGAACTTCCTGGTGACTTGGTTTAGCGATGCCCTCAGTGTTCTGTTTCTTTCGGATTTGACTTCTCACCCGATCCCAGGTTCCGACAGAAGCTCCGAAGACCCTGGATGAGGCGCGCTGGCACCTGTTGTTCATACCGTCACCTTCCTTTGCTCCCCCTGCATGATGGCACAACATCTGCTAGTTGTGGGCGGCAATGGCTTTCTAGGTACGACGCGAAACTGTTGATAGACCATGATGGAATTCACAGCCATGTCTAGGTTCCAATGTATGCAAGGCAGCGGTTGCAAAAGGCTGGAAAGTCACAAGCATCAGGTACATAACCTACAACCCTTGTTTGCTCCAACAGCCGACCGTGTCTGTAGCAAATCTGGAAAGCCATACATTAGTTCATCCGGGCATACCCCAGCGTGGACGAAGCAAGTGAACTGGAATGCTGCGTCTGCAAATGAGCCCAAGACATATGCCCATTTGCTTCCTGGCGTGACAAGTGTGGTGCATACACTAGGCATTCTGCTCGAAGGCAAATACAAGGCAGGAATCGGCGGTGCTTTGTCTGCTTTGGCCACAGCACATAGTCCGAATCCACTAAAAAAAGGTGGATCAGATTCATATGAAGCCATCAACCGTGACTCCGGTAAGCTCGGCTCGCTTGTCCCTTATTGGCACTAATTGTCCTCAGCGATCTCCGTTCTTAATACGCTTCTGGACGTACCCTCTGATAATGAGAGGGCCTTTGCTTACATCTCCGCCGCCGACATATTCCGTCCTTTGATACCTGAGCGATACATCACCTCGAAGCGCGAAGCAGAATACGCTATCCAATTGCGTTCAAAAGCGGAAGGCTCACATCTCCGCGCGCTTCTTTTCCGGCCTGGTATGTAGCAAAGGGTGTATCCTTAAATCACGAGCTGAAGTGGTGATAGGGTTCATGTTCCATCCACATACGAGGCCATTCTCGACCCCTGTCGCATCTCTGCTTGATCTCTGTGCAACGTTGTCGTCATGCGTCCCTTCTTTCCTTCCTTCACCCCCTCGCATCCTTCGAACGTTGCCGTTCGGTCAAGTACAAGGTATGTCACCAGCAGCACACGCTATGGCCAACGCGCTGGAAACGCGGCCGATGCATGTCGAGAGTGTTGCGCGTGCCATTTGTGCCGCGATCGAGCTTGATAGCGTCAGCGGGGTTATTGATGTGGATAGGATGCGGGAGCTGATTGGTTGGGACCAAAACAAGGCAGCGCATCACGATGCGCCAGCGTCGGACACGTCGTTACCGGACAATGCATGAATACTCTACTAATATGTTGGTTGTCTAATGTACTACATCACAACTCTATGTCCATATCGGAGGCTGGAAACCCAGCACTCTCCCAAGTGCGCAGAT